>JAOVVI020004203.1:0-17953 GCA_028571085.2 Nepenthes alata | reverse complement strand
TTAGGTAGGGGTGGAGTACCCCCGCCGATAAAGCTTACCATCGAGAATCGCATACCAGCCTGCTGTCTTCTTGATCCATTTGGCTGTTCCGTCCGTCAAATACCGCAGTACGGGGTCATCCAATTGTCTCCCTCATTAACCTACAATATTTCTTGGTCTGGATTGTCCACACTAGGTGCGGCCAGGATTTACCGCAGGCTTCTGGCATACTATTCCGGAGGTCCTGCAGCTACGTCCCTCGCCAACTAATCGGCTTTTCAATTTTCCGCTCTGGGTACGTGTTCGATCTTAAAACGTTTGAAGGCCTGAATCTCGGCTTTTGCTTTCGCCAAGTAATTTGCGAACTGAGGGTTTGATGCCTCAAAGGCTCCTTGGATCTGGTTGACCACAAGCTCCGAATCGCTTTACATGACCAATGACTTGGCGGAGCACTCCTTTGCTAGACGAAGTCCTACAATTAGGGCTTCGTATTCTGTCACGTTATTGGCGGCTGAAAAGGTCAGCGTAATAGAGTATTTGATCTCTATCCCGTCTGGATTCTAAGTACGACTCCAACTCTACTGCCGATTTGGATGGATGATCCGTCTACATTCAGGATCAATGATGGAACGTCCGGTACGTCCAAGCTCTTTGGGCTACACGGGTCATCCATAGTTAGGGTTGCCGCATCGGCAATGAAGTCTGTTAGAGCCTAACCCTTAAGATCCAGTTGTGGCCAGAACTCCACGTCAAACTCTCCCAACTCTATAGCCCACTTGACCAACTGTCCAGAGGTCTCCGGCTTTTGTAGGATCGATTTCAAGGGCTGATCCATTAGAACGATGATCTAGTGCGCTTGAAAGTAGGGCCTTAACTTCCGCGCCGAATAGATGAGGGTCAGTGCAATCCTCTCCTCATGTGGGTAGCGAGTCTCCACCTTTATCAATACCCTACTCACGTAGTACACTGGTCACTGTGTGCCCTCGTGCTATCTGATGAGCACTAAGCTGAGCGCTGTGTCCGATGTGGCCACGTAGAGGTATAGGTCATCGCCCGCGGATGGTGAACTCAAGAGAGGTGGGCTAACAAGGTACGCCTTTAGCTCTTTGAAAGCTTCCTCACACTCATCCATCCATCGGAATCCGAACGCTTTCGTTCCTCTAAGCGCTTTGAAGAAGGGAAAGTACTTCTTCGCGGACTTAGCTAGGAACCGCGAGAGGGCTGCCAGCCGTCCTGTGAACTTCTATACTTCCTTCAAGATTTACGGAGGGTTCATATCAAAGATGGCTCTGATCTTCTCCGGGTTTGTTTCTATGCTACGTTGGGACAAAATAAAGCTCAAGAACTTTTCGGGGGTCACACCGAATGCACATTTGGCCGGGTTGAACTTCATCCTATGAGTTTGGAGTAACCGGAAGGTCTCCTCTAGATCATGAACGTAGCCTCCAGCTAATCTGCTCTTGACAAGCATGTCATCAGCATATACCTCCACGTTCCTTCCAATCTGGGCCTTGAACATCTTGTTCATAAGGTGTTGGTAGGTTGCCCTGCCATTTTTAAGGCCAAAGGGTATTACCTTATAGCAATACGTTCCCTGATCGGTCATGAAACAGGTGTGTTCCTCATTATTTGGGTCCATCCTGATCTGGTTATACCCTAAGTAGGCGTCCATGAAGCTCAGGAGCTCGTGCCCGGACATGCAGTCTACCAATTGATCAATCGGAGGGAGCGAGAAGCTGTCTTTGGGACATGCTTTATTCATGTCGGTGAAGTCCACACACATTCGCCACTTGCCATTACTTTTCTTCACGAGCACGACGTTGGATAGACAGTCTAGATACTGGACCTCTCTAATGAATCTGGCGTCCAGCAATCTCTTCACTTCCTCCCTTATGGCTATTAGTTTCTCAACGGAGTGGTTTCTGTACTTTTTCCTGACGGGCTTGTGATTGGGATGAAGGCCCAACTTGTGAATGCTTTAAGTTGTGTTCGGGAGGAGTTATTGTCTATGTTTATCCTTTTTTATTAATATTAAATGCCAAATGTTGAGTCAATGACAAATTCTGGGAGGACTTTTGTAATTTGGTTGTATTGTAGGCTGGGATAGGGGTAAAAGAAAAGAAAGGGCTTTTCGTCATTGTCTTAGGCCCTTCACTTTCATTACATCGATGTGGATTGCCTCATGAAATTGCAATAGAACCATGTCTATATTCTTTCAATGCCCCTTCTCAAAGCGAAGCAGGAAGAAACCGAATTCGAAAAAAATATGGGTTCAACCTAAGAATGATCGTTATTTGTTAACCCGGTTCACCTCTAATATGACACGTTCCCTCCCAATTATATGATCAACGGGATCAGTCGGCTAGAGAGCGGGGCTATACTTTCTTCGGTAAGGCAAAGTCGTCCCCTCTACTGACCGAACCCTTAAATATTGGTTCATATATAACTAGTTAATATTAAATATTAAATATTAAATATTAAATATTAAATATTAAATATACATGTGTTTCTTCCATAACGTAAACCTATATTCTCATTCTCAAGATTGAAGGCTATCCCAATTATTCGGGCGTTACAGGAACTCTCGCCTACATCAACTGCTTAAGTGCTCTGCACTCGGTGTACAGAATCTATAGGTGTAACATTTTGCTCAATACTAGAATCAACAATTGAAGCATCTAAGGCACAAGACTTTACTACTCAAGCTGCGTTATATTCGCATCACCAATACAATGGAATCTCGATAATATAATAAGATAATAATGAACGTACAGTGATTAATGATTGATTTAAAATAAAAAATTTCATGGGAGAATATTTACTCTTTATCTATTTTAGTTGTAGAGTCTTGTCGGACAAATTTGGTTAATTTTTTTGAATGTGTTGTATCCATGATAAACTCATTCACGAATTAGATTAGAAACCAACTTGTTAGATTCACACTTTATCTAATTCCGTTGCCTAACTACTTTCTTCCTCCGACTTCTTTAGTGATTTCCGGCTTCTAGATGGAGTGGAATATGTGCAAGCATGGAATACAGGAACCAAAGACTGCCTAAGTTTCAATTTTGATAGATAGGAGGGAAAATAAGCAAAAATACCAATCCATTTTTGGATTTATTTCATCACCGGAACAGGAGGATTGAATTGATTATAGAAACTTGAGTTTAATTAGTAGATTTATTAGTCTCGCTCCTTTCACTTCCTCTTCAACAGGATATGACCCTTTTCTTTTAGTGGCTATCTGACCGTACTTAGGAGCTTCAGTTGAATCATTTTCAACGTTCGGAGAAGGCCTTTCACACCCGAAGACATAGTCAAAAAGGACCTAGCCTCTCGTCTCTACAAGGCTATCTATCTACTTGGCTCTGGTTGTAGGCCTTTCACTTTGGGCAGACAAACCAATTATAGTAAGACCTACAGAAACACGTATGAGTTCGGAGAAAAAATACCGGGGTTTGGGGCAGAGCCCTAAGTTTATATGAGAAAGAATCTCTCCCTGTAGTCCTTCCAGTTATGGGTTGGATGTCTAATTGTCCAGGCGGTAATGATAGTATCTTCCCAAATTCACTATTTCCCCTCCTTAGCCCTATCAAAAGCTAGCCCAACCATCTAAGCTCACTCACGAGAGGAAAGGAAAAGAACCAATGACATTCCACCTTTAAATAAGAGAAAAGGCAGTTTGAAAAGACCAATTAGTTCGTTTCAAAAGAGAAAATGATTCCTTGATAAAGTAATGGCAGGTGAATTAGTAGAGGCATTACGCGAATGATGCCTCCTTAAAATTTTCTTATTTTATATACTTAGGAAAAGTGGTTTAAAAACGAAATGAAGTTTACTAACCTGGCTCTTTAATCCTACACCGGTTAATGATGCGATGGGAGAAGGATGAATTGAGACGGTATTTTGTAAATACGATGCAGAGGAAATGAATGCATTTCCATACTATTAAAACACATACGCCCCCCAAAACTTTTTGATTCAGTATGGATAAAAGATCTTCCATCCCTTCCCTATTGGTTTCATCGGAAAGAAAAAAAGAATTTTTCACTAAGTTCAATCTCGATGAAATGAAAAAAGAAAACAAAAATCAACTAGACTTATACTTTTTGGAGGTCCCATTGGCGTGCATCCAATAGGAATTAACGCTGATCAAGGTATGAAACAAAAGAAGAAATGGGAAAGTCAAACTTGACTGGCTAAAGGACATAGGTAAGGAAAAGCTCTTCAAGCTAGCCGCATAGGCCTCAGTGTCATCAGGCCAATCTGATCTTTCCATGGGGGTTTTGGTGCGACACCTTCCTCGCCTGGAGGATAACACCTGAGATGCTGGGGGAGCGGCCCCCATCCACTGCATGCTCGTCCGGGTGCAAAGATCCTGGAGCATCAGCCTCATGTCGCCCATTTCGGCGGCTAGCTAGTGAACGTCATGTTGCGAACGGACATCAACACGGCTACCCGCTGAGGGGTCGTAGCCGCGAGAGGCTACATCTCTTACTGGAGCACTGGCTTGCGCCCTGGTGTTGACCATCTTGGCATAAAGGAGTGAGTGTTGGAGGGAGACGCTAGACTTTTTGTCGCGTTCCCACAGACAGTGCTAATGTTGCATCCCAAGTCCCTGATTGTTATACGGATTATGGAGCCTTTGGATTCATTGTCGTCCAGAGGTGATCACGGACGGGTCCGGTCTCCGTCGCTGTTAACCTGGAACTTACATAATATAACTAACAAATAAGAGGTCAGACGTTGTCCGGATTTCTCCTATCGAAAATACTCCGACGCTCAAGTTAGTAACCTCCCGTAATGAACGGAAAGGGGGGACGCATGCTTAGAGATGCGTGAAAGTATGCTGAGGGCGTCATGGGGAGTGTATGAATATAGGAGTATGAGAGTTGATGAGCATTTGGTGGGAGGCCTAATTCCCGGGAATACACCACGAAAGGTGGCTCACTCTGGCAGCCCATGAAAGGCTGTGAAGGATGGATGCTGGGCATAAGTCTAAGAGCAGGGACTAAAGGAGTGCTTGTCTCAGAGCCCAGGCTTAGATTGAGGATTCTGGATCCGATCCCCTCCCCCGTAGAAGGAGTGGGAATATATAGGCTCCAAGGAGTTGAGCTTTGGGCACGAGAATCCTTTTGGTAGGGATTTGCCAGCCGTTGACCTGCTGGGGGCGGTCGGTGATGTTAGTTGTCGCCTTGTGGTGATGAGAAAACCGTCGTGCATCGCTGGCCACATTTGGTCCACCTTTTGCATGAGGATTGGCTGGTCAGTTATAGGGAATGGCACAAGTCGCAGCTAGCAAGGTTAACCTTTCCCTCATTGGCCCGCCTTGCTGTCTCGCGCCAGTCGCTTGCAGCCACATTAATGAGTTGTAGGAAGTGCTAATTGGCTACGGGCGTTGGGTCACCACGTAAGCTGCTTAGAGTTCTGGGCTGGATAGTTTGATTTGGGCTTCCGCTTCCAGGATCGGGCCTTGCGAATTCTGGGCTTCACCGGTACTAGACCCAACACCATGTATTGTAATTGCAGTAATTTTTTATGGAATGACAAACAAGTCATAAATTATGTTCAAATAATTCCTAAAATAATGGATTTTGGTATATATATATATACTCAATAAAATAAAGTGATTGACTTTGACGCGACTCATAAGATTAATGTCGACAGGTTAAAATAGAAAACAAATAAAAAAATGCATTGGGATTGCATTGCCATGGAAAGTACCTACAAACTAATTGTGGCAAATTGAATTGTCCTAATGTTAAAACTCAATGCACCTTTAGTTCGTGGGGAAGGCCACGCTGGGCATTTGGTCCCCAGCCCACATGACAAACCTTTGGTTTCACAAGGCTTTGACTTCATAGTATTGGTAACAACTTGTGTCAAGTGGAGAATATGTAGTTTCCAAATATCTAATTCAGAATGCCTCCGGATAGGGGCCCTGACTAGTTCGGCTAGCTAGTGATGGAAATTTGAGCAAGAACCTATTCCTTTGCTAGGCCTTATTTTGACTGAGTTGGGCCCCTTTATTGTTCACAAGTTGCTCTGAAGTACACATGATTCCTATTTCTTCTACATAGTACAAATTATGTTCAGATTGTTGCACATTGCATTAACTAACATAAAAATCGGTCAACTAGCCATTGAATCACACTAGTTAGGGGGTAATTGATTTTGTGAAGTGCTTTTGGAAAGAAGTTTTAATTTATAGCTTCTGTCAAAAGTGCTTTAGGATTGTTCTTGAAAAGATCTGAATTAAAACTTCTAGAAAAACCCATAATAACTCAAAATTCCACAATAAGTATTGTAAAAGGTTTTTTTAGGAAATATTCAATTTATATCTTTTTTCGAAGTAGTTTCTAACAGCAATCTCAACATGTCTTTAGTCAATGCTATGCTTGTGAACTTAACCCTGATAATGACTACTCAACCACACGGTCATAGAGGTTGCTGTATTTTGTCTAGAGCTTTTCAATCATTCGCAGACATAAATACAGAGAGTGAGTTGAAAAAGATTCACAGAATTGCAAGCCATTTTATTAAACTGTTGAATGCCATTGATACTGCCTAAAAGAAGCAACTTTGTGCCATATGTTCATGTGTAAATGCGTATCAATGCCTTGCAAGACTTTGAATGAGGCCTAAGAATTTATGTTTTTCAAATTCAGGATGACGTAGAAGCTGAGATGCGAAGGCTAAAGATGGAGCTTAAGCAAACAATGGACATGTATAGTAATGCCTGCAAGGAAGCGCTCACAGCAAAGCAACAGGTAAAACTGTATGGGAAATCTTCTTCCATTACTTCATTATTTGATGGCAAGCTCTGAGAAAATCCTGCATCTCAGGCAATGGAGCTCCAGAGATGGAAAGTGGAAGAAGAGGGAAGATTGGAAGAGGCCCGACTTGCTGAGGAAGCTGCATTGGCTGTTGCAGAAAAGGAGAGAGCCAAATCAAGGGTAGCGATTGAGGCTGCAGAAGCTGCCCAGAGGATTGCGGAACTTGAAGCACAAAAGAGAGTTAGTGTGGAGATGAAAGCACTTAAAGAATCAGAGGAGAGGAGGAAGGCACTGGCGTCTATGGAACATTCAAGTGCCAGGTACAGGAAGTACACAATTGAGGAGATTGAAGCTGCTACTGATTGCTTTGCAGAATCACGGAAGATTGGAGAAGGGGGCTATGGCCCTGTATACAAATGTTCTTTGGACCACACCCTAGTTGCAGTCAAGGTGCTTCGCCCTGATGCAGCCCAAGGCAAGTCACAGTTTCAACAGGAGGTATGCAAATAAACCATTTCTTTGAAAAAATATTTATTAATTTTACTGAACCGGATTTCCGTGCAAGAACGAATGAAATAGAAATCGATAGGGCTGTAATGGTTAAACTCCATCTTCTCTAAAACTTTAAGAGTCGTGAAATTAATAGCAGCAAGTAATCCAAATCATCTTGGCAACAGAAGGAGTATGACTTCTCTCCAGTACAAGCAGTTGACTCCAGATTCTAGAATTCGTAGTCCAAGTTCAACAAAATATAACTTATTTATCATTACTGCTATTTCGGAGGTTGTGCCTCAGTGCAACAAAAATTATGTTTATTGTGACTTGAAAGGCACTTGTTTAAATTACAGAAATGTTCTTTTTTGAACGTAAAGATAAGATTGCACACATCTAATCCTTTCTTCGTCCTCACAAGGGAGGAACTCTTTGTATTGCTGACCATCTTTGTAGTTAATGTAAGTGGAGATTACAGATTAGCATCAAAGTTGAAAGCCAATAAGGAGACTTACTTTTTGTTGAACCTTATGTTTTCCATATTTGTTTTTGTCATGCCTTCAATTTCTTGGGGTTGTTTGGGTGGGATTTAGTGTGGGTGGGGCCTTGTTTTCTTAGGATTCTATTGAAAGGTGGAGTGATTCTTGTACAAGGGGTTGCACCCTTTGCTCTTGGTGTCCTCTTAGGAATTCTGACACTCGGACAATTTCTTCCTGATTGAAAATTTTTGACATATAGCTGAATCTCTTTGCCATGTTTCTCGAAAATCCGTACTTATTTTTCGTCAATGAATATAGGTAGTAATTATCTCTGCTATACCGTTTGATGACAACTTCACAGGTTGAAGTGCTAAGCTGCATTCGGCATCCCAACATGGTTCTTCTGTTGGGAGCCTGCCCAGAGTACGGCTGTCTAGTCTACGAATACATGCACAATGGAAGCTTAGATGACCGTCTCTTTTGCCGTGGCGGCACCCCGCCCCTCTCCTGGCAGCACAGGTTCCGAATTGCTGCAGAAATTGCCACTGGTCTTCTGTTCCTTCATCAGACCAAACCAGAGCCCCTAGTGCACCGTGACTTGAAACCCGGCAATATCCTGCTTGACCGAAACTTGGTTAGTAAGATAAGCGACGTGGGCTTAGCCAGGCTCGTCCCGCCCTCAGTCGCCGACTCCGTAACGCAATACCGGATGACTTCCACTGCCGGCACTTTCTGCTACATTGATCCAGAGTATCAGAAAACAGGCATGCTGTGTGTAAAATCGGACGTCTACTCTCTCGGGGTAATGTTGCTACAAATAATAACAGGCAAGCGGGCAATGGGGTTGACCCACTACATCGAGCATGCCATTGAAAAGGGCACCTTGAAGGATATGCTGGATCCAGGTGTGCCTGATTGGCCAGTTGAAGAGGCCCTGCGGTTTGCAAAGATGGCACTCAAGTGTGCAGAGTTGCGGAGGAGAGATAGACCTGATCTTGGTGCCGATGTGTTGCCGGAGCTTAATAGGCTGAGAGATCTTGCCGAAGAAAGCACCGAAGCGGAAGGGTTTACTGGTGCTGAGGGCTTCTCTGATAACAATCCTACCCAAGTTTCTATGCATCACGTAAGTACTGATTCTACTAACTTGACACTCATTTTTATCAGAACATAGCTGCAGGGGGTGGGCGATGAAACAACTGTTTGATTCGATTCTTTTTTTTTTTCCTTTATTTTTGGGTGCAATCTAAAAATGAGTTCTGATTTCATTTCTACTTATAGTCAGATTTCGTTTATGACAAAACCGAAATCAGCAGGAGTAGAATGCAAAATTTTGATCATAATTAATATAAATCAATAGGTCTAAATAATACTAGTAATTAAAGACATCATTTAGAAATTTAATATATTTTATCGATCCAAATCTTATAATTAAATGATAAATTTGACAACTTAATTAACTTACTTATTAGATCAAAATTTTTTTGTTTAATTTATTGCCCCATATATCAATATGAGATTAAGTAATAATAATAATATAATAATGAACTATTATTCTAAAAGAAAGTATATAATAAACTTTAATTATGTAAAAGTGATTTGGCATTGATAAAAGCGTGGGTGTTGGAACGAGACGTCCCGTACATGAGAAGTGAAATATTTAGGTTTGTGCTATAAAAGAATTATTTAGGTTGAGAGTCAAAATTTTAGACCGACGGACGCGTATGACTTAGGATTCCATACCCCCTTATTGTTTTTTCTTATCTGAAATACATATTAAAACAAGGAAGGCAGAATTCCGGCGGAATTTTCGGTTTTGGTTCCGATTCTGCCGTTTTGTATAAAATAGTTCCACCGATGCACCTGTTTATAAGCTCAGTGGTATCAGATCTAGCGGATTCAGAGGCGATAGGCAGAATTCTGATGGAAGTCGGAGAAAAATATTCCCCCCCCCCCTAAATAACTGCTTCAAAAGCCAATGTTATTTCCTGAATTTTCATGATAATTTTGATAAATCATCTTCCGGAAAGAAAAATAAGACGATCCTGAATCCATCACCCTTGAGAAGAAGTGAACCAGTTTCGAGGCATTCAGATCCGAAATGAGTGAATGAGAGCATAAGATTTGCAGCCATTGCAGCTCGATATCGCGTGCCGGCACAACAAAATTCATTTAGTTTTTTCGCTTTTTACAGGAAGTGATGAGCGACTCACGTTCTCCATCTGAGAGCTTCAGAAGCCGCTCAAGCGCTGCTTCCAATGGAACAGAGATCAAGTAGTCATTTCTGGAACCAGTCTTTCTGAGCTTGTGTATGCGGTAAGCGCCGCCAAAGGCACACTATATTACAGGCTTATCGGTGAGAGTGCAGTTTGATTTGCCAGGCTGACCGTCTTCGCCTCCTCAATTGGGCAGTTGAATTTCGTTAAAAAATGGCTTTGAAATTTGGAGTTTACATGACCGGATGATGTGTTATAATAATACATGACCGGATGATGTCTTATTTGAAAGATGAGGTATATACATCTTGGATTTATACGAGGTAATATAAGATACGTTTTGATCTTATGATAAAATTATTACTATATAAAAATCAATAGTAATGAATTTAAATCGTAAAAATAGATTTTTATACTAATATAAGGTAATATCGTATATAATAGACTGAATAAGCCTGATCTTATTTAGAATTAGCCTGATCTTACATAAGTAACAATAATAAATATCGAGAAGTTAAAATTAAATTTTGTTTATTTATACCATCAATTACTCAGGTATAAGAACAAGATAAAGAACTGTGTTTTAAATAAATTTTAGATAAGTGATATTAAAAAAATATTATTTAGGCTATTCTTAATATATATCTGATAATATAATATTTTATTTATTTATTTTGACAAATAAATGGATAACCGGGTACGAGAGACTGGATTTTTATATGATCAAGTTGCAGACCTCTTTATTTTCTTCGTGGGTCGAATTTGAAAATGAACCATCATTTTTATTTTCTTTACATATTTTTTAGGTCAGTCTATTGTAAGTGCTACGACCAAATATTGATAGCCTCTTTTTAATTATTGTCAAGGTATTTCTTGATTGAGCTAGTCTCAAATGAAAAGAGAATTATCGTGATATTGCCAACTATAAATTTGACTTTTCGACTCCGACGTACCACATTTTGAGAGATAGGAACAATATTATCTTCAATTGAGAGTAGATCTCAAACTCTAGCAGTATTGCCAATCTTATTGTACATTGTGTATGGGATTGTATTTTCTGTCTTGGCCATGCCTCATAATGCTTGCACGAGCAATATTTTTAGGCTTTAGGGCATCTCTCTATTCAAACTTACTAGATGTTTACTTTTTCTATTTTTGAGATGTAATGCAGGTCTATTAAATCCTTAATTAAATTTTAAATATTATTCTCATAAATTTCAAAATTTGAGTGTGATTAATCCAAAAAATATGACCCGACAAAACCAAACTAATACGAGATATTATCGGATAATTATTCGGGCAATATAAATACGACTTACTCTAAAACATTATAAGAAAAATATCTCACCAAAACAACAACTCATTTACTTATTTATATACATATATCCAATAGCCCTTATTACACTATCCAAGTAATAAAGAAATACAACCAAAGCTATCTAAATCATAACAAATATTGAACCCATCAGAACACGAAACGCTATGTCAGATCTTGTTCGACTCCAACAAGGACTCCTAGCCCTCCACAAATCAGAATGTGTGGTACTGCATTGAATCTCGCCCCAATTCCTACCGCAAGTCAAAGTCTTCTACTATGAAGGGGGAAAAAATAAAAAATATAAGCACAAAATTCAGCAAATATCATCACGTATATACATGTATATAAACAATTATTAGAAGCAGGTAGAAATTAAAAATGTAACTCAGGATATAAAATCCAAAGCCCGAGTAACCGCCTGATCCCATAGCACCGTCCCGCTGAAACGTGCTCAGAACATATCATGCTCTGATACTCTTTGACACATAACCCGAGGCCAATGGCATACCCAGACAAATGGAGACCAAAATCCCCAAATACATATCATATGACTATATCTTTGGCCTATAACTTTCAACCATTTCATGTCATTAGATTTGTTAACCCGACTATATTTTAGACATATAATTGTCTGTCATTTCATATCATTGGCTCTCAGTCCGACTATGTTTTTGGCCTACATCTTTTGGCAATTTTATATCATTGGCTCTATTAGCCCTATTATATTTTAAACCTACAACTATCGGCCATTTTATATCACTGGCTCTTGTCTCGACTATATTTTAGGCCTGTAACTCTCGACCATTTCATATCATTGGTTTCATCAACCCGACTACATTTAGGCTTACATCTCAACCATTTTATATCATTGGCTTCATTAACCCGCTCTCGACCATTTTATAGCATTGGTTATGTTAGCTCGACTATATTTTAGGTTTGTAACTCTTCATCATTTTATATCACTAGCTCTATTAGTATAACTATATTTCAAGCCTGCAACTCTCGAACATTTCATATCATTAGTGTGACATCCCACATCCTAACCTGTCACTAACTTTATTCAAATCATATATTTTTTTTTCATTCATCAATATCATAAAGAAAAGTGAACCTTTTCTAATATTTACTTTAATTCTATTTGTATATGTATAATTCTCTTGACATACACAGGATTTAAATATGTCCCCACACTATGGGTGGCTCTGATATCAATTCAATCACAATATGATATTAGCCTCATATTAAGGAGAGATGCTTGTTAAAACCATGTATAATTTTGTGATCCATCAAGTGCTGAAAATTAGAATCAGCACATGATGGTCCAGCAACCCTTTCTCTACTTAAATTTAATTTTTTTTATATGAAATGATATTATGACAGTAATAAGATCGTAAGCTAAGAATTTTAAATATTAGATCAACCAATACTACCAAAAAATCAGTAAAAAATCCTACAAATGGAGGAAACTTTAAGGTGCATTTACCAAATGAGCAATCGGTCTGTTAAGTTAAGTTCTCCTTTTTCTTACTTTCCTTCTATCTCCCCGCTCTTCCCTCTCCTTTTTCTCTTCTTTTCCCTTTACTCTACCAATCCCTCAGGAGGCATTATATAGAGTTTTAGAATTTTGTTAAGTCATTTAAAATTTACCCAACTAATGCCAGCAAATCCTCATTAGCTTATCATGTTTAGATTAGTGTCCCATAAGTATAGCTGATTCATCCCCTGATATACTGAATTACCTTGTAAATTTGTGCTGGGTCATAATGCTATGTAGTGGTCTTAGGAAGCTGAGATAGTTAAATTTTCTCAACTTTTTTTGGACTTTTGGGTAATATATGTTGATATCAGCTTCTTTTTGATTTTCCTACTACTGCTGCCGTGTTGTTCCTTACTGAATTTTTAACAATTCAGCTGCCGTGTGTGTATCAAGCTCTGGTGCTATGTGTGGATTGAAGTATGGTCCTTACATGATGTTTCATGAAGCTACCGTGCTACATTTTGCTGCTAAAGCAGCTGCCCCTTACTGAATTATTTACACACACAGACACACACACACATTAATATATATATATATATATATATATTGCTGCCCGGGTTGTCTCTTTGGTTGTCCACTACTTGTATCATATATTGCTGCTGGAATTTTAATTTTGCTACTACCCTGCCGTGCTGTTGAATCCAGCTGATGTCCCAACTGGTTCTTAGTCAATTGAAGGTGATTCAGTTTCTAATCGGTTGATTTAGTAATCGGGCTGACTTTTTGTTACCCCAAAATTAATTTGATTTCTATTCGGTTGAAATTTTTACGATCGGGCCACCTTTGGATGAGCCGAAGTTAACTCGGCTGTTAACCGGTCCATCGATAAATTTTTTTTTGTACCACTGCCGTATCCTAGTGTAAGGTGTAAGCCTCTAATGTAACGATCTGAACCGAAAATTTATAACTAATATCCAAACTAAAAAAATTAAGTCTCAATTATACATCTACAACTGATAAAATATAAATATAATAATCTAATTATCCTCGTACCATCGATAAATCTGAAAAAATACATAATCCAAAAATTTCAACAAAATGAAACAAAATATCAAAAATATCTCTAGAGTATAAATTCAATACTATCTCCAACTAGGCCCAATCTCTCTTACCGCAACTCTTTATTCAACTCTAGAGTTATCATCGTCTAAACTTGCTATTCTGGAAGAAATAAATAATAATAGTGAGCTAAATACCCAATAAGTGATAGCAAATCCAAAACAAATATGAAATGATAGTAATAATATATACGGTATGAAAAAAATCATGAATAATAATATAATAACCAATAAATAAATATGTCAAAGAAAGTGCATTTCATCGCAACTACGATATCAATATATGAGCGGATCACTCTAACTCTAATGTGACAAAGATAATAAGATTTACCAATAACAGATGAAAACTCCTTAGAATTCGACCTCAACAGATAATCAAGGATTTTATAATCCGAATATTAGCGTAAACGACCTGAATATCCAATAATAATAAACAATATAGATTCCAATAAATCCGAATATCGTAAAATCTGACACATGGATTCTATCGAATACAACATATAATTCAATCGAATTTCAAACTCATGGGGTATTAATAATGATAAAATATCACAATGAATATCTTTAGATCTTATTCTACCACCATGAACCAAAGGTCGCGTATTTACGTCCTTAACGATTGGGTAAGTATAATGAAATTATCTATGGTATCGTTAGTACCCCTACAATTCTTCCAGATGTTGTACCTGTAGCATACCGATACCATCCGTGATACTCATCGTCAAATAATATCCCTAATATTATCTCCTACAATGGTCACATAGTTATAAGCATCCCTCCACAATAAATAATATACTTCATTATCACAATGATATGAAAATTAGAATCGGATAAGTGTAGACCATGCTAAGGTGTCATAGCTACCCATTCGACTAGATACATTACGTTTTCATACGCTTCCCTTAACCTTGACCGTAGGAAGTCAATAATTTTCAATACTCACGCAATTGATAATAACACAAAAGAGTCTTTGTAAGTACAATGATAGAAATATCGTTCGGTACTGAACATGAGCGTACTCATACCATCAATATTAACACAAGAAAATTTATCACAAAACGATGAAAGAACAAAAGAGAACCGAAAAATATCTATTTTATATTATCTTTGATCATAATCGACTATTCCGATATATCAAATCTCATTTCTAAGGTCACAAGATATTTTCAATTTTATCGTTATCAAATTAACCCATAATTTTTATCTTATTTAATTATCCTGATAAATTCCATAAAAATCTAATCGAAATAACAATTACCAATAACTTTTTTTTCAATAAATTTAACTATTTTAATATATATATACTCAAATATATATACTTATGTGTACATTAACCCACGGCTGTTCTCTCTCCCACACTCTGCCAACATACACGCAGCACACACATTGGTTCACACCCATGCACGCAAAGCGGCACACACACACACACACCCACACATACACCTACACGTACACGGCAGCACACTGCCAGCAGAAAACATAGATACACGCCTACTGATCCACACCCACATCATGTTGGGAAAGAGGGCGCATTGTTTTCCCGTTCAAATAACACAGTAAGGAATATGAATGAAGAAGAACAATGAACACAAATATTTTTACGTGAAAAATCATTGTCAATTAAGAAAAAAATCACAGGACAATCCGTCCACTGAAACGTATTTCACTATGTGACATACTTGGGAACAAATTTCCCAGTTACACAGTAGAGAATAAAGAAAAATTAAAAAACAGAGCAACAACAACACACACACGGTTGCTTACAGTTTCTCCTCCCTTCACCGTTTTTCTCTCGTTCTCTCCAGCACTCTACTACTCAAAAACTATCTCACACCACATATCCAGCAAGTTACAATACTTACTTTTAATATCAAGAGCCACACACTGAAAGATCTGGGGCAATATTCCATACAGAAAAGGACACAATCGGTCCTTTCCAACAACATGAATATGCCATGTCCACAAACGGTTCTTGCGTAACCGTCTGAGATCACGTATCTCTAAAAAATCTGCTGAGTTGGCTTGTTCTGGATTGCCTGGCGGGTGGCCAACCGTTGGCCGTCTGCGTTATCCACGAGACCGGTCAACACCCTTATTGACCGTCTGAACTTTGCCCGTCTGGAATCTCTCAGTGATCCGGTCTACTTAACCTCCACACCGGTCAACAATGTTAACCGGTAATGTTGACCGAAAGTTCTTTCCTGAATGAAACAGCACATTCGTGCTCCGCCCAAGTTCTCCGATCACAAGAACTTCTTCCGGGAGTGATCCCCAACAAACTACCCCTCACGACAGAGAGGAAGTTGGATCCATTAGCCCGGCTATCTCGCAGCATGCTTCATTCTTCCCTCTTGGTAAAATCTTAGTCATCATGTCTGCCCCATTGTCTTCAGTACTGATCTTCTCCAGAGATAATAGACCAGCTTCAAGCACGTCCCTCACCCAATGGTACCGAACATCAATATGCTTGGATCTCGAGTGGAACGAAGAGTTCTCGCAGAGATGTATTGCACTCTAACTGTCATAGAATACACTACACTTCTCCTGTTGAAGACTCAATTCTTGAACAAAATTCTTCATCCACAGTATCTCCTGGCACGTTTCTGTTACTGCAATATACTCGACTTCGGTGGTCGATAGGGCCACGCACTTCTGTAATTTGGATTGTCATGAGACTGCTCCTCCTGTAAATTTTACCAAATAACCTGAAGTAGATTTTTGGGAGTCTAAGTCGCCGGCCATGTCAGCATCCAAGTAGCCCACTAACTGGGACTTGTCACTTCCAAGGCAAAGGCACCTCTTGGAAGTCTCCCAAATGTATCTCATAATCCACTTAACTGCGGACCAATGCTACTTCCCCAGATTTGACAGAAATCGACTGACTGTCCCAACGGCATGAGCTATGTCAGGTTTAGTACACACCAAGGCATACATCAGGCTTCCCACAGTAGAGGAATTGGGCACGCCTTTCATGTATTTCTTCTCGTCATCCGAGGACGGACATTGACGAGTGCTCAACTTGTAATGATTTGCCAAGGGTGTGTTCATGGGCTTCGACTTGTCCATGTTGAATCGTTGGAGCACTTTCTCAGTGTAGCATTCTTGAAACAACCACAATTTTCTAGCCTTCCGATTGCGTATAATTCTGACTCCCAGAATTTGCTTCGCCGATCCAAGATCCTTCATAGCAAATGACCGCCCAAGTTGCTCTTTCAGCTCCTTTATCCGAGCACCATTTCGTCCAACTATCAACATGTCATCCACATATAGGAGAAGAATGACAAAATTATCATCTGAAAAACTCTGCACAAATACGCAGTGGTCACGAGTAGTCCGTCAATACCCTTTGCCAGCCATAATAGACTCAAATTTATTGTACCACTGTCGAGGAGCTTGCTTCAGGCCATACAGACTTTTTCTCAAATGGCAGACAAGTTATTCCTTCCCTTTAGCCTCAAACCCTTACGGCTGTTCCACGTAAATCTCCTCCTCAAGCTCTCCATGAAGAAATGCAGTCCGGATATCCATCTACTCCACCTCAAGGTCTTGAGCGGCAGCCAGACCCAATACCACTCGTATGGAAGGCATCTTCACTACCGGAGCAAATATCTCATCAAAATCAATTCCCTTCCGTTGACCGAAACCTTTCACCACCAATCGTGCATTGTATCTCGACTCCTTGGTGTTCTCGTCCGTTTTTAACCGGAAGACCCATTTATTCTTCAGGACCTTCCTCCCCGTAGGAAGTTTAACAAGGTCGAAAATATGGTTCTCATGAAGAGAACTCATCTCATCTTTCATGGCCTCCAACCATTTCTCTTTACTTTCGCCATTCGCAGCATCTTCATAGTTTTCAGGCTCTCCGACATCAGTAAGCATGACATATTCACTGGGGGACAGACGAACAGACGACTGTCTGTACTGAGAGGATCGTCTAACAGTAACTTTTTCGGCTGGTTGAGGGATGGCTACATCCTGGTCATCATCAGGCACCATGACCTCCTCGCTAGTATCCTGAACTGCCTCAGGACCATAGTTTTTGCCTTCCAATGATACGGGACGGACATCTTCGATACTTACTTTGTCCGTCTGCTCATCATT
>JAOVVI020004202.1:0-17953 GCA_028571085.2 Nepenthes alata | reverse complement strand
CCAGGTCACCTCCAGAAACGGCATCTCCTCCTCCAACAGCTGCCACGCGGACTAACCGTCACAACAACCGAACCACATGGCTTCCACTGAAATTCAGAGACTATGTCTAACATACTGCACATGCACACTGCACATGCTGTTTCAATTCTGTTTTTCTGTTCTGTGCATGAGGCTTTTGTTTCTGTTAGCTCACACGGCCACGGGCCATTATTGTATAAAGATCATACTAATCAATGGGAAGATAGGATTTGATTGCTATCCACTCTCCCTTCCTGATTTTTTCTCCCTACCTCTCTGTTTTCCTCTACCTCTTCCCTTTTCCCTCCCTATTTCGATCTTTGTTTCTCTCCCCTACCTCGGCTTCCTCTTCCTCACCTCGTTCCTTTTACCCCACCTCGCTCAATTCTTACATCTCGACCAATTCTTTTAAATTGCTCCCTCGTCTGAACTCCCCTCTCCGATCAGAATTCTTCCACCTGAACCTTGTATCAGACTGTGGTGAGCGTAACAGTCTCCCATGGGAGCTGTCGAACCTTCGCCCCCTCAATCGGGAAGTGACATGCCGCAAATCAAGACTTCTCCAGCCCATTAGATCTCCCCTTTCTCCTCTTTTTTGGGAGGGGGAATGGCCCGATTGTATATCCATGACAAATTGTTAATGAAACCAGCCTAATAATTTTGATCTTTTTTGCTATTTGCTTGAGTTTTCATGCTAAATTGTTTTTTCTTTCTTATCCGGCTAAGTGTCACAGCTATTATTGTCGGGATTGTTTGAGGTGCATTGGCCTGGTGGTTCTCATTCCCTCGGGAGGTGAATGTTGTAGCACCTTCATCCTATGGGGTGCCCTATTATGTTAGTAGGACATCGTGGCATGCCCAAGGGTGAGCCTCGCTAGGATAGTTGGGTTTCATGGTTGCAGCTATCAGGCCCTGGCAAAGTCGTAGGCCATCATCCACGCATTGCCATATCAGCGTTTTGTCCTGTCATAGGACGTCGTTGCTCCCATGTCTGGTCCTACTCCGCCGACCATTGTTGACTCATGTTACTCTCTCCGTTTGGGGGAGGTCGCTGCACGCCCGCTGTAGAAGCCCCATAAGGTTTTATAGGCCATTTTGTTGGGAGTTCCAAGAGCCCCCAAGTCTGGGTTTCAACAACCGTTCAACCGTTTGGTGTGGAACTAAGGTTTAATTTTTGACCGCTTAATGGGCCGCCCGACTCAAGGCTGAGATTCTTTAACCACCAATGGGTCACAAAGCAGGCCAGGGTGAATCCTGCCTAATTTAGAGGCATTCTAGGTCACTTGATTTGGCAGAATGACAAATATGCATTCGATCACATTGACAAGTTCATATGAATGAATAATAATTTTATTGATTAAATATCGTGATATAGTTACAAGCATTCATAATGATGTACGAAGTCCTTACTTGGGTTGGTCTGAGTTTTATTGGTAGTATCATTTCGGGTGGGTGGCATTTCATGTTCTTGGGACGAGCTTAACATCCTGGGTGCGTAACTTATATGCACCATTCCGGAGGATTACTGAGACAATCAATGGTCCCTCCCAATTCGGAGAGAGCTTGTTCCTATTGACAATTTTGCTGGTTGCCTATACACTTCGTAAGACGAGGTCTCCCACTTCAAACTGGCAAGCCTTTACCCTTTTATTATAGTACCACGCGATCCACTACTGGTACACAGCGGTCTGAAGGTGCACTGTGTCTCGGACTTCCTTGAGCAGGTCGAGGTGATCCCTGAGCCTCCAAGGATTTCTGAGAGGGTCGAAGCTTTTGACCCGTTGGCTGGGTAGACCAACTTCTACCAGGACGACCGCCTCCATTCCATAGCACAAATTGAATAGCATTTCGCGGGTTGGTTCTTTGGGTGTGGTTCTGTATGACTAGAAGATGGAAGGCAATTCGTTGGCTCAGGAGCCCTCAACGTCCTCTAGCTTGGTCTTCAATCAGTGGATCAGCGTTTGATTTGTCACTTCTACCTGTCCGTTGGTTTGTGGGTATGCAATTGAAGTGTAAATCAATTTTATCCGTAGACTTGCACAATACCTAGAGAATAGTTTGTTGGTAAATTGGGTCCATTGTAGGTCACTATAACCTCAAGAATTCCGAAATGGCAAACGAATTTTGCTGCGTTCTGCTCTGTTATCCATGCTAGTGAGGATGCTTCCACCCACTTAGTGAAATAGTCAATACCCACGAAGACGAACTTTATTTATCCAGACGCCACAAGCAGTGGCCTGAGAATGTCAAGCCCCCATTGCACAAATAGCCAGGGCGTTTGCAGAGTTTGCAATTCCATGTGTTGCTGGTGTGGCATGTTCCCTTGGAGTTGACAGCTTTTGCACTTCTTCACATATTCCATGGCGTCACGCTTCATCGAGGGTCAGAAGAAGCCTTGCCTCATTACTTTGAAGGCTAAGTTCTTGCCCCGTATGTGTGAGCCACAGACTCCTACGTGCACCTCACTCAGCGCATAGTCAACTTCCTCTAACATTAGGCATCTCATATAAGGGACCGAGTACCCACGACGGTATAGCTTTTTGCCTACGATGGTGTATCAGTCCGCTATCTTTCTCACGCGTTTTGTCTCGTTCGGGTTCTCCCGTAGGGTGTTGTTGGTCAGGTACTTTCAGTATGGGATCATCCAATTGCCGATATCGGCTGCCTGCAGCACCTCGCCCTTAGGGTCGTTGACGCTCAGGATAACTAGGACTTCTCGTATGTCCTTTGAGTATTGCTCTAAACTACCGATTGCCACTGCTCTCACCATTTGGTCGGCCTTCCAATTATTGAACACATAGAGCAGCACTCTTACCCTGTCAAGGTACTTTGCAAGTTGTGGATTGGATGCCTCAAAAATCCCTCAGATTTGGTTGACTACCAGCTTAGAGTCACTGTGGACAATGACCAGGTGAAAATTTCCTTAGCGAACCAGACCCCAACCATGAGCACCTCATACTCGACAACATTATTGGTGACCGAAAACTCGAGAGTGATGGAGTACTTGATCTCCGACTAGTCTGGAGTTCTCAGAACCACTCCCACTCCACTACCTACTTGCGTTGAGGAACCGTCGACATTCAAGATCCATGTTAGAACATCCGACTAATCGATATCTCTGGCATGATTGAGGGCATCTGAAGCCGAGGTCAATGTTTCAACTATGAAGTCAGTGAGGGCCTGGCCCTTCATTGTTGGTCACAACTGAAACTCCATGTCGAACTCACTCAACTCTATGGCCCACTTGACCAATCACCCAGAAGTGTCCGGCTTTTGCAATATCCCATTCAAATGTTGATTCATTAGGACGACAATCTTGTACGCAAGGAAGTAAGGCTGCAACTCGTGGGTGGAGTATACCAGGGCTAATGCTATCATTTCAGCATGCGTGTAATGGCTCTCGGTGTTAGTCAAGACCTTGTTGATGTAGTACACTGGTCATTACACGCTAGAATGTTGTTAGATCAAAACCAAATTTAGTGTCGTGCTCAAAATTGCTAGGTATAGCTACAGCTCTTCTCCCTGCTGAGGCGAGGTCAGGAGAGGAGGATGGAAGAGGTATTCCTTAAGCTCTTGGAGTGCGGCATCGCACTCTGTTGCCCCTAGAGTCCAATCGCCTTGGTTCCCCCCAATGCCTCAAAAAACAGTAAATATTTTTTCCGCCGACTTTGTTAGGAACTGGGAGAGGGCAGCGAGTCTCCCGGTGAGCTGTTGGATCTCCTTCATGGTTCAAGGAGTCATGTCGACGATAACTTTTATCTTCTCAAGGTTAGCTTCAATCCCCCACTGAGACACTATAAAATGCAAGAACTTCCCCAAAGTCGCCACGAAGACACACTTGGCAGGGTTGAGTTTCATCTGGTGCGAATGGATGACTTTGAAAGTTTCACTCACATCGCGAATGCGGTCATCGGTAGCTTTGCTTTTGACGAGTATGTTGTCTACATACACTTTCATGTTTTTGCTGATTTGGGTTTTGAACATTTTGTTCACCGGCCGTTGGTAAGTGGCCCTAACGTTCTTAAGAACAAAGGATATGACCCTATAGCAATAGGTTCCATGGTCCATCATCATGATCTGGTTGTACCTTGAGTAAGCATCCACAAAGTTTAGCAACTCATGAATGATAGTGGAACCTACAAACTGGTCAATCCTTAGTAGCGAAAAGTTATCCTTCAGGCACGCCTTGTTCACCTCGATAAAGTCTACGTATATCCGCCACTTTCCGTTACTCTTCTTGACAAGGATAACATTCAACAGCTAGTCAGGGTGTTGAATCTCCTTAATAAACCCCACGTCAAGTAGCTTTTTTACTTCATTGTGGATGGCTATCAGTTTCTTGATTGAGTGGTTCATACGCTTCTATCAAATGAGCTTATAACCGAGATCGAGACCCAACTTGTGGACTATTACTCCGGTGAAAATCCCTAGCATGTCGACGAGAAACCATATGAAGACATCGGCATTTTACCTAAGGAAAGTGATTAGCTAGTTGCAGATGAGTCCTAAGAGGGAGCTTTCGATGTGCACGCACTTTTCTGGCTCGGTAGGGTCTAAGGAGATCTCATTAGTTGACTCCCTTGATTGAGCCTGCTGGAGAGTAGCCTCATCTCGAAAGTTAAGGTCCCCAATCGGTTGGAATGGGTTCGCCAGTGCGATTTGAAACAAGTAGCACATCTGGCCCATCACTTGATCTCCCACGACTTCTCCTATGCCACAAGATGTCTGAAATTTTATCTTCATGTGCGGGATTGACGTCACTGCCCAAAAATCGGTCAGGCAAGATTGTCCCAAGATAGCGTCGTAGATAGACGGGAGGTCAACGACCAGGAACGTAAGCATCCAAGAGGCCGTGCATGTGTATATATCCAGCGTCACCTCCAGCTAAACAGCTTTTTGTATAGCTACTAGCTCGTTGTCCATGCCGTATAAAGGTCCCTCAGTGGGTGATCTAGCTCTTTTTTAGTCCAAGCTTAAAGAAGGCATCAAGATACAGCAAGGTTGCGAGAACTTCAATTATCGATAAAAATTCATTTCAGTTTGTAGTCTATAGTACTGTTTAAAACGAGGGTAGATACAAGTAGGGGGCTAGAATGAAGAGTTATTACATGTGTTATATCATCGTTACGAAAACTAATAATATCAGTCCTAACCCCTACAATTGGTTTATTGCTACTGGAAGTTCTCTCTAAGAGGTCAGGGACGCTGTCTTTTATCGGCCTGGTTGTTATCATGTTCACTATCCCGATCGCCACCCAATTCCTCGGCTGCTCCAGTCTGTCCTCTATGGCCGTGGGAACTTGTCCCGGGTTTTATAGGAATCTCGTCAAATGTCCTGGGTGTATCGAGTCTTCGATCTCCTTCTTCAACGTCCAATAATCTTCGATTCCATGACCCAAAGACCAGTGGTAATGGCAGTATTTGGTTTGGTCCACAGCCTTTGGATTCCTTGGCGCCTTGGGCCACTTTAGGAACTTCTCATCCCAGATCTGCATCAGGATATTTTTACGCGTATTAGTCGGGGGGGTTAGGTCCTGCAGTTAAAATTCCTTCTGGGGCCCTGATTCCACTCGTGACTATTTGAGCGGCCCTCGGGGGTTGTAGTCATCCTCGTTCCTCTTTCTCTCATTCATCGGCTTCTTCGGTGGCCAATTCTCATTCTAAGCCTTTCGCTTCATTCACCTCTTCGACTGTGATGTAGGCACGGGTAATGGCCTCAACCTCCTAAAAAGTCTGAGGATTCTGGTGGGCTAAGTGCATAAAGAAGTCTTCTGGTTCCAAGGTGGCGATGAAAGCGTTGAGCTTCACCTGGTCGATGAGCCCAAATATCCTTCATGCCTCGACAGTGAAGCGAGCCAAGAAGCGCTTCAAGCCTTCGTCTCGTTGCTGTCGAAGCCGAACCAAGTGCCACGGTTGTTTCACCTCTCTTCAGGTAGAGGTTAATTGGGCCAGGAAGCAGTCGGCAAGCTCTGAAAAAGTTTGGATGGAGTTTAGCTTGACGTTATAGAACCAAAGGCGAGTGTCCCCTTCGAGTGTTAAAGGGAAGCACTAGCACATGGCTGCCTCACCCAATCCCTAGAAGCTCAGCAGTGTGCGAAAGTGATCCAGGTGGTCCATTGGGTCAATGCTCCCATCATACAACTCGAGGGCCAACATTTTGAACTTGTGGAGGAGCGGCTGCACACGGATCTCCACTGTGAAGGGTGCTCTCCTTAGGTCTGTGGCTCTTCCTCCGGCATTGCCCTTGAACACACGTTGCAATATCTTTTCCACCTTCCCCTCCAAGCGAGAGGTGGAAGCGACCCTTTTGGCATTGAGAAAAGTCCTCAGCTCCGAGTGATTTGGAGAGGGGTGCACGATTGTGCGGCTTTAGGCATGTGGTGGTCGTGCGCTGCAAGAGGAAGGCCTTACGCCAAGAGTCTCCTATCACTATGAGAGTATCGAGGGTTCCGCCGCTTGTGGCTCTCATCTCGTATCCCGTGGCTTGGGTGGCCCTTCGACCTTGTCCGGGCCCTACTACTCGAAGCCTCCTAGGCCCCAACATCGTCAAGTTGCAGGGTCTTCTCAGCCGGGGGCTTCGGTCTTTGGCTCTTCTTTTGGGAAGCCGATGCTTATGCCGTGGAGGTGGGAGCCACCTATTATTGTACATCGAATCGGCTGCTGATCCTCGTGAGCATCTCGAAGACGTCTCCCATCTAGGCCTCCAGCATGTGGACATTAGCTTCGGGACACTCACCTACATAGCTACCCGCAAAGGGGTCATTGCCTTGGGTGGCATTATCTCTAGGCGGTACGCTGGTTTGCGCTTTCATGTTGACCATTTCAGTTGTCAGGAGTGTAATGGTTGATGGTCGGACTTTTTAGTCGTTTCCCCCAAACGATGCCAATGATGCATCCCTAATTCTCGGGTTATGATACATATTAGGAAGCCTCCCACTTTTTCACTGCAAGTCAAATTGAAGCGGGTCCAATTTCTGTCACTGCTAACTTATAACCTACACATCACAAATTATGAATAAGAGGTCAAAGGATTGGTGGGACTCAATCTACAATTTATCTTTTAACACTTAAGTCAATAATATTTCCAATGAAACAAAAAGATGTAAGGAGGATGGTAAATAATGCAGGATTGCACGTGAATAGGGGATATGAAAGGAGATCTAGCTCTTATAAGTGCACCAAGAATAGAGGCGACTTAGAAGCGTTGGAGGACTGGGCTCCTTTGCGATTGCATGCGGTTGGTGGCTCACTCGAATTGTACTCGATCGAAAATGACTCACTATTAGGGAAAGAACTGTGTTAGAGAAAGACGCTTGGTTTCTTTCTCTGCTCTATCAACCTTGCTTGTAGGCAGTTTTGTATGTCCTGAGAGTTGTTCCTCTTTAGTGGATGGCGAAGGGACTTATAATACCTCGCGGAGAGGATTTTGACGCTAAGACTAGTGACAGGTGTTCTTCCAGGATTCGCCAACCACTGGGCGTTAACAAGAGCGACCGTGCCATTAGTGGTTGACCACCAACTCCATTAGTTGAGTATTGTCGTGCCATTGCAGAGGAAGAGAGTTAACTTTACTACTATTAGTGGAGACTCATGGGGTACTCCCTCAGGTTGGGCCGTCGGTTTCCCATAGGCCTGTACATAGTAGATGGGCTTTTTGGACTACCTTTGGGCTTTGCTCTTACGTTAGGCCTTACTGGCCAATGGGTTGACCACCGAATCGCCCTCTGTCGCGACTGGATTGGCCTGGTTTGTTCATGGACCCATCCATTCTTAAAGTCAGCTCAAACTGTATAATTCTGCATTTGTATATATGCTCTGAAATGTGACAAGCAACCAAATATTAGTTCAAGATCCTAATTATGAAAGACAGCCTCCGTAACCTTACAGATGAAAAGTTGTATTCTTGAGGATTGTATCGCACTGCAACCAACAGCATAAACTTCCATCATGTTTCTTGGAGAATTACAAGATTGATTAGCACATAATCACCAGTAATCATTGCAAGAACACTTACCTAACTGAAAATGATGGAATCGATTAGCATCTCGTACAACGATTACACGCCCTGTGACCATGGAGACATATTTCGCAAAATCATGGCAGTGTTTACAAGCCCGGATATTCTTGTACACCAAGAGAGGTGCATTATTTGCAGTTGAAATGAGACCAAATGCAATAGCAAGTTTCTCACTATGCTCAAGAAGCTGCTCTTTTCTCTCAGGGAAGTTGCAAAGTAATCCATCCTCAGTTAAGATTGTTCTTTCATTATCTGTAGCCTTGAAGTTAATCTCCTTCAACTTAGAGTAAATTTCTTCTGTTTGAGGATGGTGCATATCACCCACAATAAACTGGTGCACTCGACCATTAACAGAAATCCAGCTGCAACCAACCTCCTTCCTCAAATTTCTTTCAGTCATCATTTTTCTAATATTAGCAGCTTCTTCCTGTTTTCCTAACGTTGTACACAAGTTAAACATGAGGATATAGCCAGCAGTATCCTCAGGATCTAGCTGAATAACATTCTCAGCTGCAATTTTTCCAAGTTTGAGATTTCTATGTATCCAGCATCCACCCAATAAAGATTTCCAACTCATTGCATCAGGAACAAAAGGCATAGCAATTATCAAATTAAATGCTTCCTGCAATTTCCCAGCACGAGAATATGCATCAATCATACACACGTAATGATCAATAGTTGGCTCCACCCCATACTCATTGCTCATTGTGTCCAAGTACTTCTTAGCCTCTGTAATCAAACCTGCATGGCTACAAGCAGTTAAAACTGCAATGAATGTCACCGCATTTGGTCTGACTCCATGATCCTGCATCCTTCCAAACAGTACCAGTGCTTCTGCAGCTCTGCCATGATAGGCACAACCTGAAATAATAGCAGTCCAGGCAACAGCATCAGGTTCATCAATGGATTGGAAAATCTCACAGGCGCAGTCTAATTGACCACATTTTGAATACATGGTAACCATTGCACTCTCTCCATATGGGTATGAGATTAGATTGCGTTTTATAGCATCCCCATGAACTTGGGTTCCGAAACTCAAATCCGCAAGACCTGAACACACTTGAAAGATGCTGCTATACATGTATGAGTTTAACAAACCATTACACCTTGCAAGCTTGAAATTATCAATTGCCTCATAACGTTTTTGTGCTTGGGCATAACCAGTTATTAAAACACTCCATGAAACATCATTTGGTTGAAATATTCTCTGAAAAGCTTGACAAGCGGATTCAATCCTTCCACATTTGGCATAAAGGTCCACAACAGGAGTGCCCGCTGCAACTTCAAATTCAAGTCCTTGTTTGACAATGTAACAGTGAATCTGTCTTCCCATTTCCAGTTCCTCCAACGCAGAACATGCCTTAAGAACAGCAGAGAATACAAACTCATCCATTGGGACACCTTTTCTCACCATCCTACAAAAACATTTCCAAGCATCCATGTGTTTGTCAGCTTGAGTATAACCCACCATCAACGCCGTCCAAGTCACGGCATTCTTTTCAGCCAAATGATCAAAATTCTTCTTAGCGTCATCAATCCGCCCACACTTCACATACATGTTTATGATGCCTGTATTAATCGAAGTATCTTGTGAGAACCCGCTTCTAACCGCATGTGAATGAAACTGTTTACCCGCCTCTGTAAACGAAGGATCAGACAGTGAATTTAACAAGCTTACGTAAATTGAAGAATTGGGACTAATTCCCAGCACTAGCATTCGTGAAAACAATCCAATAGCATTATTGAGAAGTCTTTTTCCAGCATATGCAGATATCATTATCATCCAAGGAACCAAGTCTCTTTGTGGCATATCGTCGAATACTTTTTGAGCGTCCGACAAACTCCCGCAATCACAATACATTTGAAGCACAGAGTTGTCGAGATAAATAGACGGATTTTCTGCTGTAATCCTAAGTATTCTATCATGAAACAATTTCCCATCTGATAAGGAATTTGATTTCCCGCATGCTTCAAGCAGACTCTTGTATGAATATGGAGTCACAGAAACACCGGTCTCAGCCATTTCTTTGAGAAACTCGTAAGCTTCTTTCAGCTTACCTTGTCTAGATAGGGAAACCAAATGCAAATTTTCAACGCGGCCTTGTTGAATTTGTTGTGTCTTGACTGAAGCAGAATTTCTATTTAGAGATACCCATGTTGGAACTTGCACAAATTTCACCTTGCGCGTCATTGAAATTTTATCAGCAACTACCTCAGCTTGGGAAGAAAAAATATACGTCATAGCTTGAAAGATCGAATGCATAATTCCAGCCGAGACTGATCGACGGCAGAAAACGGCAATCCAGATGTCAACTTAGCTAAGAAGCCTCTATGCTTCGTGGATGAGTTGTTTATATTTTATACCCGATAAATGGATCTTTACGGTCCTATCCTACCCCGTGGGAATATAACCTTCACTCATATTTAAAATATATTGATATGTTATGATATATTTAGTTAATTATTATCATTATTTATTTATTAAAAAAAATACTCTACGATCAAACATATTTTTTTCTAAATTTGGAACATATAATATTATTGTAAAAAATTTTCTAAATTCTTATATAAAAAAGAGTATACAAATTTAATAACACGACTTAAAAATATAAAAAAATAAAAACAAAAAGCTATGCACCCAAGCTAAATTTAAACAAAGTGTCAAAAGATCATATATATGAAGGTTATAGACTTAAAAACTTAAAATAGAGCTAAATATGGATGTAGTTTTTAAAAAATAATTAAATACTAAAAATAAATGATAAAGTCTTGAGATATATTTACTTTAAATAAATTCAACAAAAATAAGCTAAGAATTTTTTAAATTCTCCTTTGTTCTTTCATTTCTTTTTTTATATTTCTTTTTTTTTTATTTCTTGAATAATATAAATTAAAAAAAATAAGTCTATTATTTATAGTATAAACGACCGCTCAAACGGTTGGCTAATGTTATATCCCCAATTTGCCTTTGCCTAAGCTCGAAGGCTAATATCATAAGTGTTTAGCTTATAGATGACTCTACCAAAAACAACAAATGCAAAATGAACTTGTGGCTAATGCTTTATCCACGAGAGCTCACTATTGATAAAAATTATCTCAAAATTTAACACAAATTTGTCCATAAATTAATATAATTATTAGAATTTAATTCTTAAGTGCTACATATATGATTATAAATAATAAAATAAAAATGATATCTATGTTTTGGGGTACACTTTAGTGACAAAAGTAGAAGAGACAAGTTATTAACCAACAGGAGAGGAAGTCTATAAATCCTACCTAATGTCTATAACAATCTAGTTCATTAGGGAAAAGAAAAAACAGTAAAGGAACTTGATAAATGCCATTTCCTTACAAAAAAAAAAAAGAAAAAAGGATAATTATGTATAGCTTCAATTCCTTCATTAGTAAAAAAAAAAATATCGGGTGCATGTGACTTTCTATTAAAACATTTTTTGATTTATTAGATCTAAACTATCAGGTAGTTTTCCTTGAAGAAAGATTATTGTGAAAGCAAACTAATTCTTAAGTGAAAATACACAACTACAAAAAAAAATATGAAATGAGGAAGTCACCAACTTTAGTTGAGACCATTTACTTGAAAGAAAATAAGATAATATGTCACATCCCCATCACATAATCAAATATAAGCCTCAATCATTTGGTTATATATATATACCCAAATATCCCAAACTGACCGACATACAACTTCACAAATGCTCATAATCTCAATGAAAAATAGACTACGGCCAACGCTTAATCCATGTTACAAACCATCAATATGTCATGCCATCATAAACCCTTCCATGTTGCTGGGTCCAATATGAAGGCCCAAGAGGATTCCAAGCCCAATCTACGGAACAACGGCATATCCGGCTCAACATCAAGAAGCAGCCTATGTGGCAGCCTAGGTGCGCAGCCAATGAAAATTGCCTGCAACCCATTAATACGGTTGACGGGTAACAGAGGAAGCAAGTCAATTGGGAGAAAGTCAATGTTGTCAGTTGCGGCTCACGCCGCTGCCTACAGTTCCCCGACCAATCCCAGCGCAAGAAGCAGGCCAAGTGTGACTTGCGATATCCCGCGGTCTGTCTGCCACCACAATACGACAACCGACACACTGGCGATTACCATCAACGGTCAACGGCCAAGGAATCCCTGCAGGGAGGATTCTCGCATCAAGGGCTCCAACTAGAGGAGCCATAAATTCCCCTCTCGCTCACAGAGGAAGGGGGATTATTCTTTGGCCAAAAACGGATCCTCGCATCCTACTTCGATCAACTCGCCATCGAGAAAGCAACAGCTTGGCACCGATACATACGCCCCTGCATGCGCAAGCTCTCACAAACATAGTAAGCTACCGCTTTTCTCCAACCTAACGCAGGCCACTACAATTAGCAACCCGTTGCGGTACATTTTGAGAGCCAGGCCTCCATCATCCGCTCACCAACCTTCTATTCCTGCATTCACGCACTCGCAACACGTTCACAGCATACTCCTGCGCACCTCCAAGCGTGGGCCTCCTCCTTTCTATTTATTGTTGAAGGTTTGCTGACTTGAGAGTCAGAGTGTTTTCAATGGGAGAAATCTCATCGGATCTCTAACCTCTTATTTGTTAAATGTGTTGTGCAGGTCCTAGGTTTACATAGACGGAGACCGGACCAGCTCGAGATCACCTCTGAACGACGAAGAATCCGAAGGCTCCCTAATCCGTATGACAACCGAGGACCCGAGACGTAACATTGGCGCCGTTTGTGAGAAGAAGACAAGAAGCCTAGCGTCTCCTTCTCACACTCAATCCCTTATAGAAAAATGGTCAACACAATGGCACGAGCAAGTGCCCTAGCAGGAGAAGCAGTCGTCCACGGCGACGACCCCTCAATGGGTAGTCGTGCAGACGTTCATCCGGAGCCCCACATCCACCGCCCAGCGGCGGACATGGGCCATAAAGCTGATGATCTAGGCCCTTTTCAACCGAACGGGCATACCATAGATGGGAGCTACTCCTCCAGCATCCCAAGCGTCGTCCTCCATGCGAGGAAGGAGTCGTGCAGGAGCCCCCATGGGAAGGTCAGATCAGCCTGACGATGCTGGGGCTCGAGTGGCCTCTGGCAGCAGGGCCCAGTCTGCGACTGGAAGCCACCCTAATCGAGACGAGTGGGAGGAGAGCCATGAGGGGCATAACCCCCGCAACTCCCACGGCGAAAGGGGGATAACGGCCGCAGACTCCCACAGCGCGTGGCCGCCCCGCCCGGATGGTCTTCACCATCGATAAATCCACCAACACCAGTAAGGTCGCACGGAGCTACGCGACCTAATCAACACAAGGAGAGTGAGTCCGGTCCCCCAATGGAAAAAAAGGTGAGGGTGCTCTGGGATCTCCTAAACAAGGAGAGACTCGTCCGATCCTCAGTGGACCTATGAAGATCACCATTCGCCATGGGTCTTCAGACTCAACCGCTCCCTCAAAAGTTTAAAATACCCGTGCTGGAAGGGTATGACGAGAGCAATGACCCAATAGACCACCTCAACTATTTCTACACTCACATGTCCCTCCAGGGAGCAAGCGATGCCATAATGTGCCAATGCTTCCCCGTCACTCTCAGGGGGGAGCGCTGCTTTGTTTCCATGGCATTCCTCCAAACTCTATCCGCTCCCTTGACGAACTTGTGGATAGCTTCCTGAGCCAGTTTGCTTCCAGCCGAAGAGAGGAGAAGCTGTCGTGACACCTGGTCCACCTCCAACAGATGACAGAAGAAAGTCTGAAGCGATTCCTCAACCGCTTCATCACCGAGGTGCGCAAGATCCCCCAGCTCTTCGGTGAGTTAAAGCTTAACACCTTTGTCGCTACGTTGGCAGCAGGAGACTTCTTCAAGAACCTGTCATATCAGCGCCCTCAATCCTTCTGGGAAGTAGAAGCCATCGCTCGGGCCTACATCTCGATAGAGGAAGCCAACGAGGCAAAGCGTCCCAAGCGTGCGGACCGCCCTCCAGAGATTCCCAAACCCAGCGTCGGCAAAAAGAGGAACGACGACAGCAACCGCTTCCAGGAACGCCACAAGCAGCCACATCCTTCGCTGAGATTGAGGAGGGAGCACGGAACAACGTCCCTGACTCCTCTAAATGATACCCGCGCGAACATCCTGATGCAAATCTAGGATGAAAAGTTCTTCAAGTGGCCGAAGGCGCCGAAGGGTCCGAACGGCGGTGACCAGACGAAGTACTGCCAGTACCACCGTTGCCTCGGACACTCTACGGAGAACTGTCGGACCCTATTGTAGGAAATAGAAGACTGAATCTGCTGTGAACACCTCAAACGGTTCGTAAAGGGTTCGAGGCAAGCCCCGGTAACCTCGAAAGAAGAGGCAAGCGAGCCGACCAGGAACCGTACGGCCGCAGGCATGATCAGCATGATCTCGACCATGTCAGCCAAGAGCAGCAGACAGACGCGGCCCGAACAGACTTCCAGCAGCAAGAAAGCGAATATAGGGGATAGGAATGATTCATTAACTTTAGTAGCGACGATATGGCACATGTATCCTTCCCCCATTCTGACTCCCTTATTGTATCCGCCCTCTTTTCAGAAGGTATGATTGACTACCAGTTGAAACAAATCTTCATTGATAATAGAAGCTCTTAAAATTTATTGTATCTAGTTTCCTTCTTTAATATTGGACTGAAGCGAAGCCAAATAAAAGTGATCAATGGCCCTCTATATAGTTTGGACAATGAGCTTGTACCCGTACAGGGAACGGTCCAACTAGAAGTTACTATGGGAACTTAACCGCGCATTGCGACGCAGGAGCTAATGTACCTTGTCGTAGACCTACCATCCGTTTACAACACCATCCTGGGGAGACCATTCCTTGTGGCCTTTAGGGATGTTACCTCGATTCCACACATGAAGCAAAAGTTCCCAACTCGGTACGGCGTTGGAGAAACACTTGGAGACGAGGCGACGGGACAGACGTGCTACTTATCCCAAGTCGTGTCGGTAGCACCAAACCGCCTAGATGAAGACTTGGACCTCCGCGATGAGACCGCGCTACAGTAGGCTCAGTCGGGAGAGGAAACCAAAGCGATTCCACTGGATCCTGCCGAACTGGAGAAGTGTGTACATGTGGGCAGCTCCCTCTCTCATGTCAACCGTGATCGACTGGTTACCTTCCTACGGAAGAACTTCAACGTGTTTGCATGAATTCTTGCTGACATGCCTGAGATACCGATCGAAATAATGGTCCACAAGTTAGGCCTCAATCCCAACCACAAGCCCATGCGATAGAAGTGCATGAACCATTTCGTCAAAAAGCTAATAGTTATAAGGGAGGAAGTTAAGAGATTGTTGGATGCGGATTAATTAGGGAAGTGTAGTATCTAGACTGGCTAGCTAACATCATTCTCGTGAAGAAGAGCAACGACAAATGGTGGATGTGCGTGGACTTCACTGACGTGAACAAGGCCTGCCTGAAAGATAGCTTCTCTCTCCCTCGGATCGACCAGCTGGTGGACTCCACGTCTGGACATGAGCTTTTGAGCTTCATGGATGCTTACTCGAGTTACAATCATATCAGGATGCACCTAGATGGCGAGGAGTACACTTCCTTCATGACCAACCAGGGGGCGTACTGCTATAAAGTAATACCTTTTGGCCTCAAGAACGCTGGGGCAACCTACTAACGCCTCGTAAACAAGTTGTTCGAAACTCAGATTGGGAGGAACGTGGAGGTATACATCGACGACATACTCATGAAAAGTAAGGTGGTTGACAGTCACGTCTAAGATCTAGAGGAAACTTTCCAAGTCCTCTGGGCACATAGGATGAAGCTCAACCCAACCAAATGCATATTCGGGGTGACTTCCGGGAATTTCCTAGGCTTCATCGTGTCGCAACGCGACATAGAAGAGAACCTAAAGAAGATCAGGGCCATTCTCGACATGAGCCCTCCGTGGACGGTAATGGAAGTACATAAGCTCTTAGGACGTATGGTAGCCATCTCGCAATTCCTGTCTAAGTCTATAGAAAAATACTTGCCCTTCTTCAAGGCACTTCGATGGATGAAATCGTTTGGATTCCGGCAGACAGAGGAGTGCGAGGAAGCTTTCAAAGAGCTGTAGGCATACCTCGCCAGCCCACCTCTCTTGAGCTTGCCAAGCACGGGCGAAGACTTGTACCTCTACCTGGCCACGTCAGACACGACACTCAGCTCCGTGTTGGTCAGGAAGCACAGCGGCCGGTGTACTACGTAAGCCGGGTACTGACAGACGTGAAAACCCGCTACCTAGGCACGGAAAGGATCGCGTTGACTCTCATCTACTCGGTGCGGAAGCTACGACCCTACTACAAAGCTCACCGGATCATCGTCTGGACAAATCAACCCCTAAAGTCAATCCTATAGAAATCAGAAACCTCCGGACGACTAGTCAAGTGGGCTATATAGTTGGGAGAGTTAGACGTGGAGTTTCGGCCGCGGCCGACCCTCAAGGGACAAGCCCTGGCGGACTTGATCATCGAGATGGTGACCCTATCTCCAGACAATCCCAGTAGCTCGAAAGGCACGGATACTCCTGACATTTCAACGTGGATCCTAAATATGGACGGATCGTCAACCTAGACAGGTAACTGAGTCAGAGTCATCCTGCAGACTCTGAACGGCGCAGAGATTACGTACTCCGTATCGCTGACCTTCCTTGCCACTAATAACGTCGCTAAGTACAAAGCCCTCCTAGCAGGACTTCGCCCAGGTCGCTGGTCGTACGCAATGACTCAGAACTTGTGGTCAACCAAATCCAAGGAACATTCGAGGCATTGAATCCATAGGTTGCAAAGTACCTGACGAGAGCTAAGGCTAAGATCTAGACCTTCGAACGATTCAAGATTGAACACATACCCAGAGCCGAAAATTGGAAGGCAGACTAGTTAGCTAGAGATGCAGCTGTAGGATCCCCAGAGCAATATGCCAAGGACTTGCGGGAAATCCTTGCCGTACCCAGTATTGACACCTTAAACCAGGAAGTGCTGCGGATCGACGAAGGTGACAACTGGATGACCCCATATCAAAAGTACCTGACGTAAGGAACGCTACCCAAAAATGCCGATAAAGCCAAACAGATCAAGAAGTCAGCAGGCTGGTACACGATCCTCGATGGGAGGCTATACAGGCGAGGGTATTCCATTCCTTACCTAAAGTGCCTAACCCCTGAGGAGCCTGAGTACGCGCTGAGCGAAGTCAACCTCGGATTATGCGACTCGCACATCGAAGGGAAGAACCTCGCATTCAAGATTATGCGGCAGGGTCTCTTTTAGCCCACAATGAAATGAGACGCTTTGGAGTTTGTGAAGAAATATGAAAGCTATCAAATCTACGGATCTATGACGCACCTTCTTCACGCAGGACTGTGCAGCCTTCAATACCCCTAGCCATTCACATAGTGGGGATTCGACATCCTTGGACTACTTCCACCAGCTTCCGGACAAAGAAAGTTCCTCATCGTAGGTATCAACTACTTCACCAAATGGATAGAAGCAATCTCACTGGCTTGATTCACCGAACAGAATGCGACAGAGTTCCTCTGTTGGAATATCGTCTGCCGATTTGGGAATCCTAAGGTCATAGTGACTGACAAGAAAACCTAATTCACTGGCAAACGATTCACCAAATATTATACAAACCTGCGCATCAGGCTGATATGTACGTCTGTGGCTTACCCTCGCAGGTTGAAGTCATCAACCGTACACTACTGCATGGAATGAAGACCAAGCTAGAAGATACAGGGGCTCATGGATCGATAATTACCTTTCATAATCTGGTCGTAAATTAGGTTTAGGGTTTAGGGTTTAGGGTTTAGGGTTAGGGTTTAGGGTTAGGGTTTAGGGGTTAGGGGTTAGGGTTTAGGGGTAAGGGTTAGGGGTTAGGGGTT
>JAOVVI020004201.1:0-17953 GCA_028571085.2 Nepenthes alata | reverse complement strand
ATACCTAATAATAATAATAATACAAAATAATAATAATAATAATATTATTATTATAATTATTAAAACAAAAAACAATATGTGGAAATTTTTATTCCCACATGTGTGGGAATAACAATTCCCATCCTACCACTAACCAAACGGAGGAATTCCTATTCCCGCGAGAATAGAAATTCTATTCCCCCCTAATTCCTGCAACCAAGCATGACGTGAGAGTTTGGTTGCATATTTTCTCTGTCTAAGTACCAAGTAATGAGAGGAATAAAGAGCAGAGATGGAGAGAGTTTGGTTCGTTATTTCTGTCCATACCAAACTTATGTTGAGAAGAAGAAAGGGGGGAGGAATAGCGAGCAATCAAAAGAGAGATGGCTGAGGGAACAATCAAATCTTTGAAAGCATGAGCTAGTGACTCAATATTTCGAATCATCTACAAAGAAAGATTGTCCAAAAAAATGCAAAAAACATATATTTGTTGAGTTAAATAAATTTAACTCAACAGCATGAGTCATTCAAAGGTGATCAACAAATCAATTTGCAAAACAACAGCCAAGCTAACAGAATATGAAGGTACAGCAAGGGACAACACTCTACATGCTACTATCAGAACTGACAAAATCACTCCATTTCACTTGTTTTCTTCACATGACACCTCTGCAATTGAGTGCATTCAGTTAGATAGTTCTGCTAATCTGACAAATAGTAATGTCTATTAGAGTGAAATTTCTTTGATTTCTTTCAGTTAATATTCCTTACACAATTTAGCAATAAACTAGATTAAGCTCCCTTTGTCTTCAACTCGGAGACCCAGTCAGTCTGAACTCTGTGAAATCCAAGCCTTCATCATGATCTGCTCCTAGATGCATGCAGAAAATGAGCACTGAAAATTCAGATGTCAGTGAGTCCCTTCAGCAGCACTACATAACACAGGTTTTAGTGCATGATCTGTCATTCCTTTAATTTATCTAGCGACATGAGCTTCTGATGCACATTACTTGTGCAATAAATGAGTTATCTGGAACACTAGCTTCGCACCAATCACTCTTTGCTCAGTTAACCTTTGCTCTGGGAGTTCTTATGTCTCATAACCAGGTTCAAGACAGGATTTGCCTCCTTGGACTCATTTCTGCAGCTTGTTCATGGTGACAGCTTCCTTTGCCCAAAGATGAATTTGAAAAAAAAAAAGCATCATTATAGAGCACCAAGAGAATAACTGACAGAGAAGTTCATATAGAAAGATTCACATTTTAGCTCATGAATCATGAAGGAAAAACAATTTCATCTAAGCAGGTTTGATGCAAATGATTACTTTTTTCTGCAAAATCCACTGTTAGATACCTTGATGGATGGTCGCCGGTCTGTTTGAAATAATAAGTATTACAAGCTTGTCCTTCTGATAAAAGAACAAACTGTTTAATTCACAAGTTGGTAGTGGGAAACGTAGTAATACACTATGATATAAATCATAAATCTTATTACTAGCCATTGTCCTACAGATAGCAATGGTTTCTAATAGATCATAATGCCATATCCATATCCATATCCATTGCCACATATCAAAATTAATTAACCGATTTAGATAACCTTCAAGACTGCTGCTTCCCCTCTTAATAGCTGACAAAACAAACTAAAAGCCCAGGTTTTACCAAAAGAGTGTGGCAGCTACTAGGGGTTCCTAGGGGAACTATGGTTTAGTTGTCTTCCCTCCTTTAAGTTTGAATTTAAATCAATTAAGACTGAATTATCCTCCTTAAAAACTTCCATTTTATCCCTCTAAAATAGCTAATAATTAGCTTAACAAAATAAGGGTTAAACTTAGCAAAACAGCAGCTAGGGTTCCTAGAGTGAGGCGCCTAGGTTGGCAAGGAATAAATAGGGTTTTCAAAGAACTAGGGTTTCCAAGGAGAACAGTCACGGTTTTGGTCCCCTCAGTTACCGTCCCCCCCCCCAAAATTTAATTTATTTAGATTACAATTACGCATTTCTAAATTTAAATATTTATCACCGTTGAATCCCATGGAGTCACACTATCACCTCGGTGTAAAGCCTAGCAAGTCGGTCCAGTGACAATGTGACCCTCGTGGCCAAGAAATGCACCGACTTTGTCAATCTATCGACAATCACCCATACTGAGTCATGTCCTCGAGTAATCCTTAGAAGTCCCACCACAAAGTCCATGATAATGTGGTCCCACTTCCAGCTTGAAACAGGTATACAGCAAAGCTTCCAGGATGGTGGTTGATGCTCCATTTAACCTACTGGCAAATTAAGTACTTGGACATATGATCTGCAATATCCTTCTTGAATCCACTTGACTAGAACACATTCTTCTACTCTTGGTACATTTTTGTGCCACCTAGTTGAATCGTGTATAAGAACGATGAGCCTCCACTAAGATCTCTCCCCTAAGGTCTCTAACGTTAGGAACACATAATTGATCGCGGAATCTCAACATGTCGTCATCTCCAAGGTGAAAGTCTGCTCGAGACTCATTCACTCATTCGCTAAGCCACCTAGGATCTCTAAGAGCAAAGGGTCATCTAACTGCATCTCCCTAATCTAGTCCATAACATCAGTTGTACCTGAGGTATGATACCATCACCTACAAATCTCCCAGGTGAAGTTGTAGGTGGCTTTTTGCTCAATACATCTGCTACAACATTAACCTCCCCAAGCTTGTACTGAATCTTACAATCGTAATCTTTCAAGAGATCCAACCATCATTGTTGTCTCATGTTGGGCTCCTTCTAGAAAAACACATACTTCAAGCTCTTGTGGTCAGCGTAGATAATAAACGCCTCGCCATATAGGTAGTGACAAAGATCTTCAATGCAAATATGATGGCTGCCAACTCAATACATCAGATAGCAGATCTCATAGGCCTTCAACTGTCATGATTCATAAGCGATGGCTCTGCTATACTGCATCTAAACGCAGCCCAAGCGCCAAACCCTTTAGGGATGGTCAAGATCAGCACCAAAGTCAACCTCCACTTCAATCTTAGAAAACTTGCCCTGCACTAATCGGTGCTTATGAACTTGGAGTGCTACATCAATTTCACAAGTAACTATAACTTTCGTTCTTTTTCATTTACTTAACTACCTATGTTTTTGTATATTGTGAAATGTATCAATTATGTGATGTTGCCATATATTCTGTCACAAATGCAATATTCCATTAATTATTTAAATGAAATGACTAAGACTTCTCTCTCCTTCCAAACATTTAAAAGCGCATGGCAAATATGCAAGGACAAGCTTAGATTTTTATTTTAAAAAGTGATGGAAATAGACAAGGTTGGTAAATGTAAAACATAAAAATATAGGTGGTTAAGTGGAAGCAAAAGGCAAAACAAAACAAAAAGTGGTGGCTACCCAAAAAACTAAAATAAGAACAGGAAGTTGAAAACAACTTATTTTTGTGAAATAAGCTCTAAGCTTGAATTAATATGACCTGACTTGAGCTTTGATCATGCCTTAGCTAAGTACTTAACTTGAGGGAACACAACAATGGAGAGATATAGGTAGAAATTTATTAAATAAGAAAGCAGAAGTGGAAAAAAGAATGCAAAATGTAGCACTTGATTTTGGTGGAAGTAAGTAATAATTACATGAGAGAGAAAATAATTACGCTGGTGGTAAGCATTCATCAAATAAGAGAGAGAGAGAGAGAGAGAACAAATGTGTATGGATCTACACACACATATATGCCATTTTATAGCTGCAGCATCATTTTATCATACTCACTCTTATTTGGCATTTTCAAGGATGAAATTTAGATATTGGATATGCTCTTTGTTTAAATAAGTTCGTGATTTTCCCTTTTGATTTGATAATTTAGTTAAAGTGAACAACAGAAGGAATACCTTTGATTTTAAAGTTATACATCATCAACAATCCTATTAATCAGCAAGCACAACATACTGCGCTAAAATTCAATAAGCATGTCCAGCATAAATACAATAAACCACATGGAAGAATATGACATTAAACCAACACACTAATGAATAAATTCATTCATGAACAACTAAATAAGAAATGCAATGACACATCAGCTGAGTTGGTAAAGGATAAGGCCAACCATAGGTTTCATTCCAGCCTTTCCCAAAATTGCATTACAAAAATGAAAATTAAGTAAACCAAAATTATAAATAAACCCAATAAAGTGTAATAAATAAACAGAATAACTATGAAGCAATAGAGTCACCAAAAAAAAAACTAAAAATAAAAATAAGAAAAACAAAAGACTGTGTGGAGGAACAAAACATTAGAAAAACCTAAAAACAATAACCATATTTGTGACTTTTTAGCATTGGTAGAAAAGATATATTCTTATATCATGAGATGCCAATGCGGAAACTAGAAAATTGCAACAGAGAATAAATGGAGTAAATAACAAGATTTAGCAACTAAGCTCAAAAGCACAACTGCAACCTACTTTCATCTATTTGTGAACTCATTTTCCTACATGAATTACTGGCACCAAAGGAACCAAGGGCATTGAATACTCCAACTTAAAGAGGAAAATATCACAAGTACAGGCAGATGAATTCCAACAAAATCCATGATGCTTCTTCAGACTTCTTTGGCAACCATGAAGTCACCGACATTAGTCACAGATCGAGTACAGATGATCCATGAGTAATTATGAATGAGGGATGCAAAGCTAACACACCACCAAGTGGTACAGCTAGGATGAAGGTTCACTCTCATGGGGGTTCAAAGGAAACTAGAATGTAAGCTCACATGTTTGAGTCTCCTTGGGGCTCTGTCACTTTTGATAATGATCTAGCGATTGACTTTCAACCACTAAACCCTTGGTGAAGTTGGGCATCAGACTATAGTCAAAATCCCCAAGTGGGATCCTTGTGGTCACAATCTCCACAGCAGGGATTGTAAGGTAGGGATCAGTCATTCAGGCCCTTCCAGGCATTGGTACTCGAATGCCTAGGATACTCAAAGTAACACCCACAGACAACCGCAACAGATTTGTAGCCCCCTATTATGCTTTCCACTCAACAACAAAATAAAAAGCAATTAAAACACAGGTAGCTGTGTACATATAGAAATGTTGAGGCAGGTTCACAGGTTCAAAGATGAATATACAAGAGATTCAAAATGGATGACCAAGTAAATTGGACAGCGGACACTCAGGAGGTTAGAGAATTGTGTCCGAATTTCACTCAAAAAAAATTTGTGGCCCAACACCAAACAAGTTTATGTTTCAATAACACAAGCAGCTTCAGTCATACTGTATTCCATTTTTATAAAAATAAATACAAATAAAAATATAATTACAAACACAATGCCAGTCCATATAACAGGCCCACGGCTAGTGTATTTTTCTTTTTTCACGACCATTAAATCAAATTTGGTTTATTGAACTCAGTTCACACAGATTGTCAAAGTTGCTTTCTTGATCATGGAAAGGAGCTGGTGCAATTATACCTATGGCTACAATGGTTCAAATCCATCTGTTGGCATCTAGCAACAGGTTATAATTACATCACTAAACATGCAACACATAAGGATATTGGTAGGCCATCAGTTCTTTATGCATGGATGATGCATCTCTTATTCACAATTGTCATGAAACAGCAGCACAACTTATTATTACCTTTGAGAAGGTTGGATCCTTTGGATCAGTGCTCAAGAAGTCCCCATTCAAAACTTCCACATCTAGAGACTAGTAAAGGTCATCAAGCATGCTACGGCAATCATGACAACAGAAGCAAAGGACAGTAAGTTGACTTTCATACATCTAAGCAGCAGGGAAATATTTGATGGTGTACGTTTTGAAGAAACAGAGAAACCTTGGAATACACAAATCAGTAGAAAGAAAGCATAATCTCAAAAGAGAGAGCATAGGAAGCAACCACTTCCCTGTGAACCTATGCTGCAAAATATGTCATGCTTCTGTGAGAAGCTGTTCATATACGACTTTTTCTTAGCTAAAGTGAACATGTTATCCATATGGAACTTAGTAGACCATCAAAGAGAGTCTTGAAGTAATGTGAGGATACTAGTAGCACCAGCCTTTCTGATAGTGTTCACTAGACATTTAGCTCTTTTGGCATGCAGCTCACATGCTATAATTTTCCCCTTTCCTCTCATCAGAGCAGCAAGGTGTACAGTTTTGTTCCCAGGAGCAGAACATGCATCAAGCACCTTTAAACAAAAGCAAACTTGGTAAGAATACAAGCAATCATGATGCACATCACAAAGGAGAATACTCACTGCAAAAAGAACATCCTCTCTTTCAGTTCACAAGTCCGTTTATCACCATGGAATGATATATCATCTTATTTATTTAAGAAAACTATTCAAAGCTATACATGTAGACACTTTCACAAAATCATACAATGGAAGAAGAAAGAGGGGTGTCATCAACAAGATAAAGAGGTATCAAGACTGGTTATTGAAAATTCAATCCAGAAAGGGGCAGAAAACTGCAAAGGAGGATTTCTTCTGCCTGCTAGAGTAACAGTGCTAAGAGAATCAAATTGATTGAGCATCCCTGTTCTTACTTCAATAGCAAAGTTAAAGCTAATGATTCTCAGTACCAAATGAAATTCATCCCAATTTCTTCTAGATCACATATTAGCAGATTCCAAAGCCCTTAAAATTTCATCCAAGGAAGTTATAGCTGGATATTCTGCAGAGAACAAGGTAACAACAAGCTCTTCTAAATAAATAATCTATTCTTTTAGCCATGACCATGTCAATTAGTATGTATGCAAAACTACATATATAACACTACAACATAACCCACCTCCCAACCTGGTTTAGGCTCAAGGGCTACTGCCACCATAGAACTTGCCTTACCCTACAAAAACAAAATCATAAAATAAATTTTTAAAATGGTGTAAAGAAGCTGAGAAAGAACTGCCACTATGACATGAGTCATACTTGGCTCACAGGAACCCTATTAAAGTAAAGCAACAACCTAAAAACACAAACCAGCCCTAAAATAAAAATAGAGAATCCATACTTGCAAAAAAGCACTTCCATTTGCAACAAGAGGATGATCATGCAAGTCAATTCCCGATGGGAGAATTAAGAGGTCTGGAACCATGTTGTCCTTCTGAACCTATTCAATTATGAATTTCCATCCAACAAAATTACATATAAATTAGAAATCATCCAAAATATAGAGAAATGAAACTAATTGTTGAACAACAGCCCAATAAACAGAATATTGCATCAAAGAAGGTACATCCATCACTCTACGTAAAAGATCACCAATGTCTTACGGTGAACTGATAATTTCATACTACCAATTAACCTCTCTAGGAATTGCACTATATCAAGAATGCAAAATGAGGTGTGTGCAGAAAGAGACAGAAAGGCTGACAAAATATACCATGTACTGCTTCCCAAATTCACGCAATGCAGTTTCAACATCTAATTTTAAGGTGTTCACACGAACATACCGAGGTTTACATACATCTGAAACACAAATGGATAACACTGATTCAGCAAAAATATAATGATTTATGAACAGACTAGAAGAAAATAACACTAGTTGTTCATAAGCAAGAACGAAACAAGAATGGCATTCCAAATCACAAGTACATTTACATTTAACATTGGAGTGCACATAACTAATTGCCAATATGGTGTAGTTTAGGTTTCAATTTTGATGGGTACGACTGATAGGCTAATCAACAGCAACACCCACGAATTGAGCAAAGGCCCAACGAAGATCATTAAAGCCCGGAATGAGAAGCCCAAAAACGAGCAAAGAATCCATCAGATAACTTCCCACATCTTGCTTTGGAAAAACCAACTGTAACGATTGAAGTTGATAAGGCCAACCGGTTGACCTTGTCTAAGACAGTTATGTAGCCGGTAAAACCACCCCTTACTATTATAAATATTCTACCAGCATCCAACAACAATGAGGGAAGAGAGAAAAAAGAAAAAGGAGACATTCCAAGATAAAACCGGTCTTATGCAAGGCTGAAAATCTAATTCACATCATGCAGAGAAGCCATTTCACTGTCAGATGCAAAAACAATACTAAATTCCCCAGCTAAACACCTTCAACCAAACTAATACAACTGTATCTTTCACTTCATTTGAGAAAGATTTACTAACTTGAACGTCGGAGAGCTTATTGGGGAGCAACCCCCGTTTGTCCTCTAATTCTCTTATTTTCTGTTGTATTGTGCAAGATCCAAATTTAGAAAAACGGTGACTAGATCAGATCCAATTCAACCTGGGTCCGGAGACGCCACAAATTTATTGCATTTTGTTTTTGCTGTCCCAAGATGACTAAACCACTGAAGGAGGAGTGTGCTCTCAAAACTATCTGCCATTTTGATTGAATTGATAGTTCCACCTCCCGGCAGAAAGAAATATATTTAATTCAAGGAACAATAAAGGCTAAATTCAAATTAATCACCAAAAAAAAAAAATCAAGGCATAGCCACAATTGAAAGTAACTTGTGCAATAAAGTAAAGAGGGAAGAGAAGAGAGAATGGTGAAGTTCATTTATAAAGGTTCAAGTCATCCAAAGGCCTTGATTATCAAGAAGTATGAACTCACAGAAAGAGAGAAATTCCTCATCATTAAAGAAACCTCAACAATAATCTAGGGATCTCTACTACGCAATGCAACAAGTATTGATGAGTCTCACAAAACTATGTCGGCTATATTAATATGTTTTTATCATTACACTCAATTTAGTGGAATATTTTCAAAGAGTAAAAACAATTATAGATCATTTTCAGCACCTCACTCCAAATTTTTCTAAATCCACCTCTTCTTTTCTTTTCTCTAACCTAAACTAACTCACATTTCCTTACAAACACTTTATTTGGCTACAGTTTAAGTGACCAAACCACTTTAGAAGTCCTTCCATCATCTTAATTTCTATAGGTGTAGCTTCAAATTGTTTACAAATATCAACACTCATCTTCTCTATTAGTATGACTCTACTCGTCCATCTTACTATTCTCAACTCCATAATGCTTATTTTCTGTACATATTTGATTTGCCGACATTTTGATCTATTAAGTATAAATGTAGAGTAGTCTTATAAAATTTTCCCTTCAATATTAAAAGTACATTTTGATCACAAAGCACACCTAATATTATTCTCCATCTTAACCAACCTACAATAATCCTATATTACCTTATCATTAATCTCTCCATTTTTCTGGATTATAGATCCATTGTAGTGAAATCTATGTTTTTAAAAATATCTTCGTCATTAACATTAATTTGACCATCATTTTGTATAGAATTACAAACATTACACTTTAACTATTCAATTTTACTTCTATGTGACTTGAACCCATTGCATTCCAAGCCTAGGTCCAACATGCTAATTTTATCACTAAACCTACTATGCTTTCATCTATTAAAACAATATCTGAAAATAAAATATACCAAAGAACCTCGTCTAACACATCTATTATAAATACATCCATAACTAAGGTAAGTTAGTAAGGACTTAAAACAAACCCTTGACATACTCCAATCATAATAGGAAAAGACTTGGTATTTCCTCCTGTTGGTTCTAACACTTGCTGTTATCCCCTCATACATATTTTTCGAATATATCTACATATTTTTTACTAGCCTCTTCTCTGTAAGTTTGTCAAGGAACCTTATCAAAAGCTTTTTCTATATCAATAAAAATCCTATATAAATATTTTTCCCCCTAAATTTTCCCCATAACATTCTGAAGAGGCAGGTATATTTTCCAATGGGGAGCACCCTAGCATAAAGGGAATTGATTTTGGATATGTATGTTTCTTGATTTAGTCTTTGTCTATTACTTATTCCTAGAGTTCTATAGTATGAACTATTAATTTAACATTTCAATAACTAGTGCAACTTTGAAAATCTTCTTTATTGTTAAAAATAGGAACTAAAATATTTCACCATTTATATGGTATTCTTTTAGTTCTTAAAATCATTTTTAAGTTATTTAACCAATTTTATCCCATACTTTACTAAATATTCCCAAACTTCATTAAGTATTTTATTTGATCCCACTGATTGACCATTTTTCATCTTTTTTGGGTGCATACTTAACTTGAATTCTATTCATATGACCTCTTTAAATATTTTATTCATTTCTTCCTCACTTACTTCTAGTTTTAGGTCTTCTGTTATATATTTTCATTGAAAAGCTTATTAAAATAACCCCGTCATCTTCCTTATATGTCCTCTTCTTTGACTAATATTTTATTATCTTCATCTTTTATGCTTAATATAACCTGGAACCCTACTTCTTTCACTTGAACTAGTAAATTTTTGTGTATTTCTCTCTCTTTGGATCCAACCATAGCATACAATGCCTCATATTCTCTAGATTATCTTCACAAACATCTTTTTTTGCTAGTTTTTTATCTCTTTATATTTTTAAGAATCTTCACAAACTTCATTGAGAATTTAATTTGGTCCTATTAATTGACCATTTTTCATCTTTTTATGTGCATACTTAACTTTTTGAACTCTAATTATATGAACCTCTTTTAATATTTTATTCATTTCTTCCTCACTAACTTCTAGATTCAGGTCTTCTATTATATTTTCATTGAAAAACTTATTAAAATAACTGCTCCATCTTCCCTATATGTCCTCTTCTTTTACTAATATTTTATTATCTTCTTCTTTTATGCATTGAATATAACCTGGATCCCTACTTCTTCCTCTTGGTCCAGTAAATTTGTATATGTATCTCTCTGTTTGGATCCAAACATAGCATACAACGCCTTAGATGCTCTAGATTATCTTCACTATCAGCTTTTTTTGCTAGCTTTTTTCTCTCTTTATATTTTTAAGAATTTTCATTAATCCTGCAAAGTTGTTAACCTTATAGTACTCTCTTTTCATCTTTATTGTCTTTTGGACATTCTCATCCCACCACCATCCTTCCTTAGCACTAGCTCCTCTACCTATAGATTCTCCAAAGATTTACTTTACTACTGCTTAATACAATTTATCATTTTACGTCATAAATTGTTTACAATCTTTATCGTCCACTACCTAAAAGTTTTTTTTAACATTTCCAAGTTTTGCTATGTTTCTCTCAAAAGTTCCACCATCTCAAATGCTAACACCTAGAAGTTTCAATCATTCTCCTCGATACAACATTAAACTAAAAAGGATTGTTCATTGCACAAAGTTCTTAAATGGTAAGGTCAAGGGATGGTCAAAGTATGTAAGCTACCCCTACATTATAGAGAGGCTATCTCCATTGTTTGAACATTTGACTTTCAGTTCACATGGAGTAACTCATCGGTATCTCAAGACTAACCATAAGCAAAATAACATACTCTCTATAATCAAAATTTTTTCAAAACATTAAGAGCACGTTTGACAATAAGTCCCAAAGAGAACATTGGTTTTCTTCACAAGCAGACAATTTTCTAAAAAGCACAGTATAACAACAAAGAGGAAAAAGAACTTAAATCAAATCCCTAAATGGGGTGATGAACACTTTGGAATTGTAGGCACACTAGTAGGTGGCACTATACAAATTCAGATAAGGGAAATCAATTACATCATTCAAAATTTGTCTCGTAAGCTATAGCGACCAAGTATAGCAAATGATTTCCGTGTCCCCATATAAGGATTTTGAAATTTAGGAAGGGCAGGAAAAGTGTAGTATCTCAAGTATGTGCTCACAATGGCTGCTCTATTGAACCCTGAATGTTAAAGTTTTAACATCCTCATCATCCTAGAAATCAACCCTATCGGCCAACAATAATTCCATTCCTATTCCTCCAAGTTTGTCTAAAAGCCATAGTGTTGTCAAGTTGCAGCACTATCAATTAGGTCACCCTAATTTTGGGTAATTGAGAAGATTGTTTCCAATAATGTTCAATGATATTGATCCAAAAGTCTTTCAATCTGAAGTGTGTCAATTTTCCAAACATGTGAGAAATAATCACTCAAACCACAAGCATAACCATCTCATCCATTCACCAACATTCATAGCAACATATTAGGACCTTTCAGAGTAAACAACATTATAGGAGCCTAGTTGTTCATCACATTCTTTGATCATCACACTTGGGAAACATAGACATAATTGATGAAAGGCGAGCACTATTTACAAGAACTTTAACCAGATAATCCAAATTCAATTCTAGATGAAAATAGAAGCATTGAGATTGAACAATGCCAAGATTACTTCAACTCCACTCTCACAAAATATTAAATGGATCAAAGAATAGTACATCAAAGCTCAAGTGTCAACATTCCACAACAAAATAAGAGTAGCAAAAAGGAAAAACAGACACGTTCTCGAAGTAGTAAAATCAATCATGTTCACCACTACAATTCCTAAATATTATGAGAAGTGGTCCCCACAACCACATGCCTTATTGATCGAATGTCAAAAAGAGTCTATAAATTTCCTACACCTTCTCAAATCCTTGTTGAATCCTACCTGAAAACCCCAGTCATCTCCTCCTTACCATTAAGAATTTTCGGGTCTATGGCATTCGTCCATATGCATCAACACCACCAAAGCAAACTTGACCCAAAGGCAATCAAATGCCTATTTCTTAGTTATTCTCAAACAAAAAGGGGTTACAAATGACACTCTTTCATCATTCCAAAATTCAACACATCAGTTTTTTTAAACCAACCATACTATCTAAAAACTTTCATTTAGGGGGAGAGTATTGTTCGAGAAAGAAGCTTTTTGATCGATAACTTAATACCATCACCCTCATCCTCTCAATGAAAATTCATTATCCTCTCTTCCCATTTGATGTAGGGAGGGGGAGGGGAAGAGTAGGGAAGAAAGATAGAGGGATAGAGACAATGGCAGAGATCAGAGGGGTAGAGACAAGAAAGAGAGGAAACCAAGGGAGAGAGGGGAAGGAAATCACAATACTCAATTGCATTCAATTTCTATATAGAAGTAAAGTCTTTATATAGAAAACCCGAATCCTAAATTAAATTGGAAAGAAATATAACTTACTAACTAAATATGACTTACGTTCTTAAAATAAAAGAAAATTTCAATCAAATAAAAGTAAATTAAACAAAATCGCAACATAATAAAAGCAAACAAAATCGTTATCTTTCAAAAAAAATAAAATCAAATGGAGTAAAAGTAAATCTCTTTTAATTTGATATAATTCGGATGTCCGCATCAATTCTCCCCAAATAACTGGAATTCAACCCTGTCAAGTCAAAACTTCAGTAGTGAACTTCCAACCGTAAGTCGAGTAGCGGTGCAAGCGACCACCAACATTGATAGACACGGGTGGGGAGTCGAAATCGTATTGAGCCACCAATGTCGCCTTGAAGAAATAGGAATTGGGCCTGAAGATGTGCAATCCAGTGAACTATGATAGAGTTATAATATACCAAAGTCAAATTGGTGGCGTGTCTCACGAGCAATCTAAGCAATTTCAGATTCTGTCCGCCCAATCCATTTAATAAGGAAGCGCTGAACCGCTCCATCCCTAAATATGAAAGATCTAAACTGCTTATATGATCTGATCTGGTTGGTGTGCCGAGAGCTTTAAGTCCAATGCTTCCGTTAGGTTTGATGGTGATGTTGATTTTTTTTTTTTTTTTTTTGACTTTTTTTTTTCTCTTTTTTTTTCTTTTATTTTTTTCTCTTTTTTTTTCTTGGTTGTTGCTTTCCCTCTGCTTTTTTGTTTTCTTTTTTTTTTGTTAAAACCTCGCGCGCCCTGCACCGTGTTCGCTACCTTAGCCGAGTTGGGAAGCAAAGACACTCGTTTCGACGGCGACAAAAATGAAGGCAGCAGCGACAGTAACGAAAATGAAGGCAGCAGCGACAGTGACGAAAATGAAGGCAGCAGCTATGAAGGCGGCAACGGCGACTGTGAAAATAAAAAGGTTGACAAAGAAAACTGCAACAAAGACGAAGACAAAGTCGAAATCGAGGAAGATGGAGGTAAAGAAGACGAAGACAAAATCAACACCACCAGATTCGGGACTTCTCTACTTCCATTTTTCTTTGTTTTTTTTTTTTTTTGTGCTCTGGAGATGGAGCGAGATGGCAACTAGGCTTTGGGTCTATTGCGGCTCAAGTGTGTGGGTAGGGTTTGTTTCGGTAATGGCGGTGGAAATTGGTCGCCTGGTGGTGGTTGATTAGGGTTTTAGGACGCGGGGTGGTGGTTGATTAGGTGTTAGGGTGAGGGGGGTGATGCGAGTCTCGGGAGGTTTGGATGGTTGTTTGGGTGTGTCTTCACTTGGCGCAAACTAGAATAGTGGTGATTGTGGTGGTTAGCAGAGCCGTAGAGGATGGCTTTTGGCGGCGATGGGTTTTGTCTCCAGCTATAACAGCGACGCCGACTGTAAATACTTCGGCGATGGGGCCTGCTATTTCGTGTGCCTCTACCAATTTGATTTCTCTGTTTCTCTCTCATTTTTTTTCTTTTTTTGTGTTTTTTTTACAGAGACAATATATAATTGTTTTCTCAACAAATATGTTTTTTTTCTATTGAGATAGAAATATTTTTTTTTTCAAAATAATTGGAGAGTAGAAATAGATGATATGTCGTCTGCCGACAGAAGGGGCGACTGTATATGTTGGTGCAGGACAATAGAGGAGGTGATGTGGTTGCACGGGAAGGACCTTGCAGGGTGACCAACGGGCGGTGGGACAGTGGAGGTGGTGGTATGGTGGGATGCTGATTGCGGAAAGTTGTGTGGCTGGTTATTGGTTGCGGGTAGGTGACGTTGCTGGAGGCAAAAGAGTATAGGATTTTAGCTCTGATACCAATTTGATGTCAAAAGGGAAAGAGTAGGGAAGAGAAACAGATGGTTAGAGACAAAAACAGAGATCAGAGGAGTAGAGACAAGAAAGAGAGAAAACTAAGAGAGAGAGTGGAAAGGAAATCACAATACTCAATTGTATTCAATTTCTCAAGCATTCATCCATATTTTAAATAATAAAGGTAGGGTTCTTATATAGAAAACCCGAATCTTAAACTAAGTTGGAAAGAAATATAACTTACTAACTAAATAGGACTTACGTTCCCAAAATAAAAGAAAATCTCAATCAAATAAAAGTAAATTAAATAAAATCGTAACATAATAAAAACAAATAAAATCATAATCTTTTAAATAAAATAAAATCAAAGAGAATCAAAGTAAATCTCTTCTAATTTGGTATAATTTGGATGTTCGCATTACCATTGATCCTCCAAAAATCTTTCATTTTGAGTCCACTAGTTCTCTAGAAATTCCAACCAACACAACTTCCACTTACAAACAACATGTAACTGATTAGGGCCTCATTGTATACTCAAGGAGAAAAGAGATCGTAGAAGAGATAGAGGATAACACACTCCCTAAGGAGAACCATGAATCCAATATGAGCACAAGCTTGAATGTTCCAGATAATACTCTTCAAACTAAATTCTATTAACCTAATAATCTTAGAATTCCTATTGCTTTAAAGAAATGTGTGAGATCTTGTACTCACCACCCTATATCCGACTTTGTTTCTTATGATGGTGTATCAATAACATATCAAGCATTTGCTACGAACTTATCCGATATAAAAATATCAAACAATATTCAAGATGCTCCAGAAAATTTAGGTCAAAGAGAGCCTATTTAGGAAGAGATGAATGCTATAAAAATAAATTACACATGGGAAATCTTAGACCTACCAAGAGGATAGCAACCAATAGGAAGTAAGTGGATCTTCACTGTCAAGTATTATCTAGGGGGGAGTACAAATTGCTACAAAACAAGGCTAGTTGCAAAAAGATTTACTCAAACCTACGGCTATGACTACCAAAAAGGAAGTTTGCCCCAATTGCCAAATTCAATACTATACTAATCAAATTATCTTTAGCCACAAGCCTAAATAGGACACTACATAATGGAGAAGTTTACATGAAGATACCACCGGATTTTAAAACCAAAAACAATGGTAACAAGGTTTGTAAACTCTAAAAAACCGGATATTATCTCTAGCAATTTCCTAAAACATGGTTTAACAAGTTCACAAGGGCATTTAAGAAGCACGCATACTCCCAGGGTCAAGCAAATCATACCTTATTCACAAACTTTTGTCCCACCAGAAAAATTATTATTCTATTAATTTATGTTGATGATTTAATTATGACTAGAGACTACACAAAAAAATGATCCGCTTAAAGAAAATACTTGCGATGGAATTCGAAGTTAAGGATCTTAGAACATTAAAATACTTCCTAGGCCTGGAGGTTGCACGATCGAAGAAAGACATTGTGACATCACAGTGCAATTGTACCCTAGACTAATTGAAAGAAACTAGAACGTTAGAATGTGAACCAGCAAACACTCTTATGGATCATAAAATCCATAAAGCCGGTTTCAAGGAACACTCTACTAACGGATACCAGGAGATATCGCCGACTCATAGGAAAACTAATCTGATTCTCTCTCTCTCTCTAACGGCTAGACATAAGTCTTCTAGTCAACTTTGCAAGTCAATTTGAGAACAAGGCTGATGAAGAACACCTAGAATCAATTTATCAAATTCTTATATGATTAAAAATGACTCCTGATAAAGGAACACTCTTTCGAAATCTACTAAGATGCAACTCGGCAAGTCCATTATAGATCAAAGATCCAACACCGACTATTGTCATATGTATGGAGAAACCTAGTAACTTGGCATAGCAAGAAACAATCAGTTATTGCTGGAAGAAATGCGGAAGCAGAATACAGGGAATTAGCACAAAGCATATAAGAAGGACTTGACTAATGAATTAGAAATTCCAATTAAAGGGTCTATGAAAGTATTCAATGACAACTTGGCAACAATCAGTATTACCAAAAATCCATTGCATCACGATAGAACCAAACATACGGACATCAATAGGCAATGAAAAAACTAAAGCCAGAATTTTGAATCTAACCAAGTGGCAAGTGTTTTAACGGATTTTCAAGATGAGAATAATCAATATCTATTTGCCAGTTTGAGGGGCAGTGTTGGAATCTCACAAATAATAAAGATATTATCCTAATTTGTTATCAAGTATTATATTCATTTATTGGCATTTAATTGATATTTGCAATATTCTGAATTACTGATAAATATTTTGAATTATTCTTGTAAAAGAGAATCAAAGAATGATCGCCTTAATTGATACTTCCCTAATTCTCTCTTGCCTAATAATATATTTTGTAGATATTGTGATCAAAGAGAAGATTAGGAGATAAGTCGTGGATTGTGATGCCTATGCTCCTCTCTTCCCTCTATTTATCCTTGCTTTACCATTTATGTGAATTAGTAGCAGATATTTATTTTCTAAGATTATCACCACTATTCTTCAGAAGCTAAGGGGAAAGGAGGCGGCAAACAGACGGGAATCTAACTAGAGATGATAGAGAAAGCCAGAAAGAGGGCAACACCAAAAACCTCAATAATCACTCCGTCAATAATAGCCAAATAACAAACTGAGGTCAACTTCTATATGCACAGATGAATAGGAAACCAAATCCTTGAAATATTCCTAAGCATTATCCCCAGAGAGAGAGTCACCAAAAATATAGAAGATAATGCTAAAGTATGGTAGCTGTCATTTTGGCACGTTTCCTTAAGTATCTTTAATAGTTGCTGGATTTCATTCTGGAAGAACATGTAAAAAGCAGTTAGCAATTTATCCAATCTATTTGTATTGATGATGACTCCGGATTGTCAATTGAATTCCATTGCATTCTGGTTTGATCAGTGGTGAGATGGGTTATTGTAGAAGGAGATAAAAGCCCTGTAGCAAACCCAAACACAACTATTGATTATTTTGCAATGGATCAAGGATGAACCAGTCCAGGTCCTACCTTAATTGAATGGGGAACTGTGGAGAGGTTATCATTGAGTTGCAAATACTATGTAATATGCTACAAGGGGCTGTATAGAATTTAGAGGGTGCTAGAGTCTCCTGGGGCCAGAAGAAAAATAAGGTGTTCATTGCCCCTTCTTATTTCACAGCTCTAAAGAAGGGCGGGAGGG
>JAOVVI020004200.1:4674-17954 GCA_028571085.2 Nepenthes alata | reverse complement strand
ATAATAAGTTGAGTCTAAATACTCTATTTTTTTATTTTTGACTATTAAATTAAAATCTAATGACTAAAATTTAAAAATAAAATGTTACGAAAGATAGTATATTTTTTGATTTTTTATGATATTAATATTTATTAAATATTAAAATTAATACATAAAATAATTACTAAAAATGAAAAATTCCCCTGCAGTAAGTCTCCTCTTGGCGACATAAGCCATTACCATCAAGTCGTAGCCAGGGCAATGGGGCAGCGACGCAGGGGCCTCGCAGCCCTTTTGACGCTATTTTGATTGTCGGATTCAAAATTTAACGATCGATATTTAAAAAAAAGTTAAAATAAATTTAAAAAATAATAATAATTATTATTTTTAAATCAAACACAAAAAAATTATTAAAATAAAAAAAAATAATATAAAATATTTTTTTTAATATATATATGCAGCCGTTAGATTTTTCCATCCAACAGCTGCAGAGGCGCCGAAGGGGCTGCAAGGACCCCTCGCGTTGCAGCCCCCGAACTCGTCGTAGCCACAAAACACTAAACTTACGCACTCGTGCAAGGTAGAAATACCGTACTCCTCAAATCTAAAATACGCCGTCCCGGTGAAAGAAACGCTAAACGCCAAAGCCGCCTGCTGCTGGTCCGTCGTCTCTCGAAACTCGTCACCGATTCAATTGTGTGCCGCTGCTTCTCTCTTTTCTCTCTCTGCAGACTTTGCTTACACTCAAAACATACGATGTCGGTTACCATAAACTTCGCGTAATGGAACTCTTCTTCCTCTCTCTCTAAATTCTCTACTCCATAGTCTAAACTCGGGAGGCAAACGCGCGCCAATGGCTTCTATCCATGTCATGAAATCCTCTCTCTCTCCTTCCCCTATCTCTGGGTTTAGGGAATTGAGCTGGTTTGGGATAAGATTAAATTCTGAAGTGTGTAGTAAAAGGGTTTTGAGGTTCCCAAGGGCGGGAATTGACGTTCAGAAGAGGCTTAGGGTTTGTTGTAAGTTTCAGGAAGGTGATAATCAAAGCAACGGTGAGCCCTTTTTCTCCTTTTGGTGTTGTTCTTTTCGTTGTCAACTGTTTGACAGTTAACCGAGAAATGGGGAGGAAAAAAAAAAGGAAAGAGATGTAAGAGTCTAATTTTTGTGGTCCCTTTTGGGCGTTAGAAAAGTTTTCAAAGCAATCTTCCTAGACTATTTTCTCTCTCTCTCTATATATATATATATTGAGAAAGAGAGAGAGAGAGAGAGCGCAAGTATGGCGAAGTGTTGAAGCTTGACACAGTTGACACTATTAGGCGATTGAAGGAAGGAGTTATAATTGTAACCAAAAGGAGTTACAGTTGGTAAAATATTCAGTAGATATTGGTTTCGCCATGTGAAATTTTAGCTGGTTGCAATGATGAAATAGATTCTAATGTTGTTCAATTCATACCTGCAAATAAAGGTGGTTATATCGGGTACAAACTGCTAGCATGAGTCCAAACAAATGCAGAATTAGTCCCATTGGTTGATATAAGGAAAATGGTTTTTGTTACATGTTACAGATTGATGTAAAAAAATAGCTGACATGAATTTATCCAGCTTAAAATATAATGTTCTGGCCAATTTGGGCATATATTTATTGGTAATGGTAATGTTTGTGTATTTTTGGTCTTTTCAGCATGCAGGTGATGGGTACTTAATATTGATTATATTACCATGGAATTTTCAGCAATTTCATAACATATAGGCCTAAAAGTTTTATATGACCTGGATCAAACATATCTGTAATTCACTGTACTATATGGGTTCAGCAAGTTGAGGTGAAGATGATACAATGCTCATAGGAATTGCTATTAGTTGCAATGTTTTATAATAGGTCATGTTTAGAGTCTTGAGTGATTTGGCAAGAATTCTAATGTTCTGTAAGTCTTCCTTTTTCTTCTCGTTTCCAAGATTGATGTTTTACGAGAAAATTTTTGCAGCAGTGAAGGAAACACAGCTAGATATTGAAAGGACAAGGTTTAGTTAGATATATATTTATGTAAGAGAAGACAAAGATGTTTGAGATAATTCGGATATTTAAAATACAGGTTGGGTTCAATAATGCACCATGAAAGATTGATGCTTTGGTTGAGGTTAGAGGCAATCAAAAGGGGTAAGTGGAAAAAATTTGAGTGAGGCATTAATGATGCATTTGGTTATGCTTTAAGTGATAAGAATTGTGAAAGAGGATTTAAATAGATGCTTCCATGTAGTGAAACTCAAGGCTTTGCTATTGCATAGATAAATCACTATGTATTTGGTATGAAATAAGGCAGGCTATGGATAGAACTCCTGCTATGAGTGGGATGCAAGAAAAGGTCGGACCACTTCGGATCTATTGTGCACTATCTTACCTTATACACGAGGCTGTCTCTACAACATGAATTTGTAAACATTATGTCACACAGTGACAACTCCACCGTTTGATTTCTGTTATAAACCTTGGTATCTATTCTTCATCTTCTAATACAGGCAGCCTTTTTGACTCTTTTAGGTATCAAATATGATCTGATCCCTTAAAATCTAATCTTAACAAAGGCTTCTGAATTGCTTTATAATACTAATGAAAGGTAACTAAATGGATGCATATGTACCTCTGCCTTGTGACAACTTTATTTCAGGAGAGGATCCTCCTGAGTCTTTGTTCATGAAGGAGCTAAGAAGGCGAGGCATAAACCCCACTTCATTGCTTGAGGAGGGCAACAGAAGCACACTTAATGAAGAGATGAAAGAACAGGAAGGTGACAGAGTTCTCGCAAAAAGAAATGCAATTTCAACAGATTCCGATAACAGCCTTACTAATCAAAGGGAGCAATCCATGGCATTGAATAGTGAAGGTCTTGAGGTTGAAATTTTTTCCTTCCTTTGCTTTAGCTATCTCAAATTCCAATGTCCATGTTAGAAACGTCAGTTCTTTGTTCCCAATTTTTTTATCCTGGCCTTTACTTCATGTAGTAGGAATGTTGTGCTTTTAACCTAGCTCTTTTTGTTCAGACATTAGTCAGTTTTATTGCAGGTGGGGGCTGCATTTTTATTTATAAAAGGGCATCCTAAAGCATGAAGCTTCCCCAATGTGTATTTTAGGGAGGGTGGAATATATGCATCCTTACCCCTATGTTGTAAAGGGATTGTTTTCGAATTATTTAATATCAACATTCGGTTACAGCCTGACTGACAATAGAGCAACCTATGCACTGAGGCAGCATTCATTGATTGATAAAGATTTCCTTACAATTAGACCAATTCTTGCATATGATGTAGTCACATGAAAAATCTGAGTTTTGATGCTGGCATTTCACGTGTAGTTCATGTCAAAGTGAATAAATAGAGATTTTAGTCTTAACTGATCAAATAACAAGCCTGGGTCATTGAGTTAGTAGACTTATTGTAAGAGTAAATTGTATTAGAAAGGCATTATCAAGTAGCCCTTCAACAGTACATTAAGGTATAAGGCATGTATAGGGATGTCTATATGCTAGTTGGCTATGCTGTTTATTACCATAAAGCACAAATGGTAATTCTTGTGACCTGGTTCTGGTCTCAGACTGTTGGGATATAAGTATGTTAAATCCAACAGCATCATTCACTTAAGCTTAATACACAATGTTTTCAATGTTTTCAAGGCTTTGCCTTCTGCTTAACTTGTTGCTAGCTGTCGTATAACCTTCTTTAGTGTTAAGGTATTGTTATAGATGCCTTAAGCATATAATAACAAAACAATGATGCACCTCTTGCACTTTGAGTGCTTTCAACTACAAAATACATATCAAGTGTTTTTATCTCCTTGAACTTGTTACGTCATCCCTTTTTTGATTCTTCAACCTTTTTGTTAATTGGAAATTAAATAACCCTACTTAATTGTGCATCTACCAGTAATGCTAGTGGCAATCACACTACCGTATTAATCATTGTGCCTTGTCTAGCTACATTAAATATAATCATTTAAATATATTTATAGGGGAGAAACAAAGAAGCTGTTTATTGGTGGTTGATGAGGTTGGGGCACAGTAGGAGATGCAGAAGCTTTTGTGAATAATATGTCATGTAAGGCAAGAGATAGACCTTGTTGTTGTTTGTATAATGATGCCAAAATAGATTATGGGACACTGTGATCCTGCTCAGATAAGTTGAAATACAGATTACTGTAAATTTAAATGTGAAACTTGCTGAAATTCAAAGATCTGAAAAGATTGAGACAGCAAAGGATAGACAATGAAGAATTGCTCCAGCTTTAGGCATCATAATGCATATGTTAGAGGGATCACTTCACACTCTGATGACAAAGGGTTAGGACTGTTGATGGAAATATCGACTAATACGATACGTATCGACCAATGTATATTATGATGTAGGGTAAGAGAAGATAGGGAAGAGAGACAGAGGGGTAGAAACAAGAACTGAGATTAGAGGGATAGAGACAAATTTTAACAACTCTTTATATTAAATAAAATAGGTATTGAAATAGAAGTTGAGAATAGAATTGGCAAGAAATGAAGAGTTGAGAATATTTATTTTTGTATTTTTCCTTATTTTCATTGCATTTTTAGGTTTTTTACACAAACACCAGGAGATTAAGATAATTTTCACACAAATTCCAGTAGCCTTTTTCCATTCAACCTCCAATGTCTGTGCACCACAACCCTAATTGTTGATCATTGACTGGTACATGCTTTGTAAATTTATTGGACAATTGAATCAAGAACAGTAAAAAGGACATGAGGGACCTCACCAATGCATAATGCCCTAAGCTCGTTTGAGGGTTTAATTTCTTTGTCCAATATCGTCTATTTTCCTGAAAAGCACATTCAACTTCTTCGAAGGGCAGTTGGCAGATGTCATTGCTTAGAAGATAGATGTCATTGAGACTGTTAAAGGATTAAATGCTTTTAAATCAAAGGACCTCTTTTGCCTTTCAGGTCTCTCTCTTGTCAGGCGTCTAGGAATACGTTGATCTTGTAATTAGTCAAAGCAAAGCTTAAGGGACATTTGGGTAGCCTATCTGCTCCATTATTCAAATCATGTGAATGTGAAAGTTGTGTATGCAAGTGTGGAAAAGGTAAATTGGCATATACTTTATAATCTTCGAGGTCTAGGCTAAAAGGTTTGATGCTGACCTCACCTAGCCAAGAAGTTAGCAAACTTAACTAAGCTGGAAAGTAGGAAAGGAATGAAAGATGTCAATTTAGCATAAGAAGATTACAGCATAGCTGACAAAAGGCTGGGTAGGCCAACTCATGCATAGAAAGCTAGCTTCGCCCAAAAGGCCCTGATGTCCAAAATGGAATGCAAATATGAATAGTCTCTTTCTCAAAATCTGTGTTTGTAAAGAGCCTTGTAATCAAATGGGCATTCCATCTTTGTAGGATTAGTGCTAACAGCTTGACATGAAAAGCATGGTTGATCTTAAACCAATGTGGAGACGAGGCAGAGGTAGGGCGAAGGTATTCAATCATGGGGGTACACAACAAAACTAGATGGAAAATGTGGGGGAAGAGGCCCCAGGTGGTTTGTTGTGGTTAAAGGAAAATTGATAAATTGTGGTGGTATAAAATGGCCTTAATTTGTGGTTGTTATGGGTCAATCTATACTCTTTTATTTTCAAGGTTCTGAACTTATACCTTGAATAAAGTTCATGCTTCACATGGTGGTCATTTTAGTGAGTAACAGAAACAAGTAAACGACGTTGGATCTTTATCTTATTCAAGAAAAACATCAAATTTCTGTATCAGCTGAAACTTTAAGGAAGAAAAAAAAAATCCTTTCTAGACAATGTGCTTACATCTACTTCTTTCCACATTTAAGAAGAGAAATATCTCTAAAATTCATAGTTACTGTCTTATACCATCATCTGCCTGCTAAAGGAAGAGTAGTGTCATGTGCGTCTGGCTTTTTTGTAATATTAAAAGGCACCGTAATCTCACATGATTGTGTTTTGATTGTGATATATGTGCTAGTGATTATGACATGCAAATATCACCATTTTCCGCGTAAGTCGTTATTGGCTAGCAAATCCATACTGTTTATTATCATGTGTTATTGATCAGAAAATACTAGGAGAAATAGTGCATTGAGCGTTGTATGATGCAATGAAGTACTAGTTTCAGCCGCTAAATTCGTATTCCCCTAGGGGAGGAGTGCTGGAATTTGTGGTTAATTGAGTAGGAAGGTATTGAGGTTTTTGAGTGAGTTGGGCAGAACAGCACTGGCCTTTGGATGGCTTCTGTGCGGAATGGTAACTTTCTAATGGAGAAGTACCATATGTGATTGATAGTGATGCTTCCAAGTAGCAAATCCTCCAAAAGGTGCTTTCAAGTTGGGAATAAGGCTAAAGACCTCATGGAGCTACATATGGGCCCAATCACCTATGTGATTGAGACTTCAAAAGGCAAAATTCTCTTCCTTATTTGACAATCTTTTGGAGAGATCTTATACATACTACAGTTTCCTAATCTAGAATGCATGTTCTAGAATGCATGTGAGAACCTGAAAGCAAAGTATCGATCACTTTTGGAACCTACTGTGCCAGAGATCTTACCATTGCAAAAGGAACTAACTTCTCCTTAGGAAGATAGACGGGATGATTGTTGGGTGAATTCAATAATAAACAGCTGTTTAGAGCCATAATTTTTCCTTGTGTCTTAATTTATTTTCTATCTGGGCAAATATCTCAGAATTCACTTTGATAATTCCTCTCCATTTTGCTCATGTAGGATCATAGAAACTTCATTCTATTCTTATGCTACAGTATTCGATTTCTAGTATAGTTCTCTGCGGAGCATGGAAATCTGAGCTTTCTTCAAACAAGTTTTTCTGTAAAAAAGCACTGAGCACAGATGTATTTCATCACATTATATTATTTCCTAAACAATTGCTGTATTCATTTTCATCGGAATAATGTTCCAGATATCATTTCTTGGATCTGCTAAGTGTGCTTGAAAAACTTGTTATTCCTCAGTCCAAAAATATTACCAACATTCACGCACAAATTCCATACAACAGCCACTTTCCTCTCTATTCCACCTTTCCTTTTGGTCTTATCCATGCTTTATCATTCCTCAACGTGGCTGGTTGGCTGTTGATAAAATGATCACCAAAATCTCTTTCGATATCATTGAGTAGTGGCAATCAAAAAGCAAATGCTATGGATTTCTAAAATTATATTTAGTAGTATCAAATATTTCTCAAATCCCACTTTTCTCTGCAGCTTCCCTTGCATTGCAGTATTCCTTTTTTAACGACCTTATCATTCAAATCCACTATCGTCTCATCACTAACCAAAGGCTTATAGGCTTGAGCCTGTACTATCTTATCTCCTTCAATAGCCATAAATCCTGCTGAGATGCTTTATGGCCTTAAACATGGAGACTACAGGATACATGTCTAACTGCTTGTGTGTGGCATTTGGGGCAACTTTTCTCAATGTTTATTTCTGGGTTATTTGATTATTATTTGGTTTGGGTCACTGCCTTCTTGTTTGCTATTTGTCTTGAACTAAATACATTTCCAATTCTCAAAAGGGTGCTTCATTTCAATGATGCATACATATTTGCTTCATAATCTGCACATAAGCTCTACACCACCTTAGCAGCTTAGTGTCTACCTGTGTCAATCACAATGCAATAGACTTTTGGACAACTATGTTTGCAAATTGAAACCAAGTATTCGAGTAGCTGTTAGATTCAAACTTTCATGACAAACACAGGCCTATATACTTTTTGTTTGGCATTGTTTTCATTCTTATTACATAATAATTCAGGTTTCTTACTGATTGTTCCCTTTTGGTGGAACATTCAACTTCAGTTAGACTATGCTAAATATGGGAGAAGTTAGCTTCAGGTTAACTTTTTAAGTTTTAGGAACAATCTAATTTTCTAATTTCTCCATCAGTTGATCTATCATTTGTTTGTTATTTTTTCTCTTCTTCCTGAAAAATAATGATTCTTTAGGTTTCTGCCTTCTTCTCAAATTACCTTGCGTTATATTCATGGGTCCTTAAGCCCTCTTCCCTATGACGATAAAAAAGTTCAAAATTTGATACATTACTTATGCCTGCTTAAGATTTACGCTTGCCTTTTTTTCTTTTAATTCAGGGATTGGTTCCACGAGCTAAACTCTTGCTGACACTTGGAGGAACATTTTTCTTTGGGTTTTGGCCCCTAATTCTTATGACAGTTGCCTTTTTTTCTGCTCTCTATTTAGTAAGTTCCTTTATCCTTTTATTTTTCCTTTTTTTTCGTTTCTATGTTACATGGCCTCGTCATTTTGTTGTTGTACAGTTTTATTGGACTTTTTGCATCAGTTTTTCAATATATTAAAAATAGAATACTCTCAGGTCATTGGTTTTCGTGTTGTAAATCTCAGCTGCCATAATATGCAGCTAGTGCCTTAAATTTGTGGTTAGGACTTTTTTTTTTGGAAGGGAGGGGATTCCCTGAGAAATAAAGAGAGATAAAGTAGGCTAAATTCTAGTATTCTGGATTCATATTCTAGCTGATTATGTCATAAATTAGAGAAAATTAACCATTTGAGATGCCTGATATTGCTTTTGTGAAAATAGTAGTTCAAATGCAAATTTTTGAGCTGAAAACCTTGGCACATTTTTTGACAGTCTGTCTTTTCATTTTGAGCTCATGTGTGTTCCAAATGGTGATGCATTCTGGGGACTGCACCATCCAAATGTGAGTGCCACAAACAAAGCATTGTTGCTTCGTGTAGAAGTTGTAGCAAATTGAATCAGCCAATTCCACTATTTAAGGATATGGCCATATCATGAGGAGCTGAGATATCAGGGAAAGGAAGGAAATCCACTTTCTTTCAAAGGAGAATGGCTCTTATTTCGTTCTATATTATTATAAAGAAGAAGATCTCACATGTTAGCTGAAAGACCGATGGGGCAGAAATTGTAAAGAATTATCTTGCCTGAATCCACAATTTGATATGCAAGAGGAAGTGGAGGAACTGATGTATTGGGGAAAGAGAAAAAGGGGGGTGGTGTAGAGACCATAAGGTATCATCTTGTCTGATTCCACAAATTAGTGCCTTGGAGAATCGGGGGACTTTGGAATGATTTTGATTGATGTTTACATGTTCTGCTGCTTAAGATTATTCCATATATAAAGGTCTGATGGGCATTCTTTTATAGCCGATTGTAGCATGAATTTTCAGATTTCTCGTTGGCTTATTCATGAGGGTGTCTTGGTGTATTGTAAGGTTGCTTTATTATAACTTAGAGATCACAGATTTAAACTATGGAAATAATCTATTTGCAATCTAACCCTCCATAAACTTAAGATCTGGGAGCCATTGTGTTGACTATTTTCAATTGGCCGATTCATGAACAAGTGAATATGCCTCTAGGAGATTGAATGCAAAAGAAATCCCAAGAGGGTTCATATGTGTTTGGTTTCTCATGAAAATACCCATGGTTGTGGAGACTTTTTTTTGGCTCTCCCAGTAAATATTATCCCTAACCTGTTATATTGTAGTTGTAAGTCCAAATTTTGTGAATTGAAAACTTATATTTTGGGTCGATGAAGAAGATAATGAGCGAATTGGACATCTGTCCTACAAATGCTGTCACTAGCATCAACATCAGTGTGATACTATGATTCTATAATCATATATTTTTTATTTTTGGATTTAACTCCAGATTTTGTTAATTGAAAACTTTTATTGAGTTGATATTGAAGATGGTGAACGAAATGGATATTTGTCCTGTGAAAGCAGTCACCAGCATCAGCATCAGTATGATAGTATGTTACTATAATCTTCTTTGTTTTTTTTTTTTTTTGGGAGGGTGATTATTTGATTATTTTTCCCGTTTTCTTCTGTGATTCTGCCCTCCTCCTTTTGAGAAAGAAGTAAGAATGATTCCTTCTTTTTACAAGGGTTTCGTAATTGGATGGTAAACCATAGAATATGATTGGAATCAGCGGTTTCTTTCGTTTGCAGCTGAATTTTTCTGTGTGATGGCAAGAGTCTGCGAAGTACTTTTGTCTTTTTCTTCATGCCTTGTTTCCGAATGTTAATGCTCATACTCTCAATGTGAATTGATCATTCGATATACTTAATCTCTTCCCCTCATAGGTGGTAGGGTGGGAATTCAGGCTGATCTTATTACATCCTAAAGCCCCCCCTTCTATTGTTGGGGGTGGGGGAAGTGTTATCATCCTTCTAATGGGAAGACTCTTGTGTCTACTTAATAATTAGAATTTAAAGTTGAGTAGACGAATGATGAAGATTGAATAGTAATTTAAATCACATGATGCAATCTTTATTATTCGTCTACTTAATCTATAATCCTAACCGTTGAATTGATATAGAAACCTTTATAATCGGAGGACCTTAACAACACTCAGCTAAGTAATCTTGACCTTATTCTTTCTCCATGTATACAGTTCACATTAATAGATGGTGTTGCACGGCTCTTGTTCCCCTTTATGCTGCAGAATTTCCTGTTGTCCATGGATTCAATAACTGTTTAGGCCAGTTGTTTTCTATCAACTGACCTTTTCTTCCCCATGTGCAGTACTTGGGACCAAATTTCATCCACGATGCGAGCGAAACTTCCATAACACCACCCCCACAGTACATCGATCCTTATGTTCTTCTGCAAGAAAAAAGGATTTCTCAATGATCCGCTCCTGTGAATCCGAAGACGGTATGCCAAGAACGCCAGCTTCTTCTGCAAATCCTGCATCGCTCGGTTTCATTCATTTCCTGTATAAATTGACTCCTTTTGATGCTTTAGTTTAGTTTCTTCCCGACTTGCTGTCATCTCCATTCATGATGCCGGACTGGCCGGAAAGGAAAAAAGATATTATATTGTCCTGCTTTTATGGAAATGTTCATTTTGGGATAAATGCTAGTGGGAAGATTTTATTTTATTAATTTTTGGAGGACGTGGTATTCTCTCCATCCATTTTTGACAGATTTTTATGTTCAAATTTTTAGTTGGAGGTAGGCAATGAAGTAACTCACAAGGAAACGTTTCCGTACGTTACTTTTGTTTATTTATCATCAAAATATGACATATTCAAGCTACAAAACAATCACTACAAGAACAGGTTCTAATGCGTCCTAAGTATCCGGATTGTTATATGGATTAAGAGGCGACTCGATCTTTCATTGCGGGTCGAATTGGAGCGGGTTCGTCCTTCGTCTCTGTTAATTTTGAACCTACACATCATAAACTATAAATAAGATGTCAGATGATTGGCAGGAATTACTATCATATTTATTTTCCGACGTTTAAGTTAGAAATCTTTTCAAAGAAATAAAAAGATGTAAGAATGATGTCGAAGAATATAAAGTTGTATTTATATGGAAGATTTGAGAGGAGGACTGGGCTCTTGTTCAACGCCTGCTTGGTGCAATTTATATAGATGGAGGACTGGGCTCTAATGGGTTGCATGTGGCTGATGGCTTACTATGATTGAACTTGATAAGTGGCTCATTAGAGTTGCACTTGGTAAGTGACTTATTAGTATTGTATCCTATAAGTGGTTCACTATGGATGAAGAGAGAGTTATATAAGGGAAAGAGAGCTTTGTTCTCTCCTCCTTTGTGTTCAAAAAACTCCCCTTAAGATGCAAAAAGTCTCCCTCACTTTGTAATGGCGACGGGTATTTGTAATGTTTCATAGTGAAGGTTTTGGTATCAAGGCTCGTAACAAGTGTCGCATCTAGGTTTGCTGGCAGTTGGCACGTTGACATGAGTCGCATTTGGCAGAGGTGGCTATGAGTGGTCCTCTCGACCCGGTCATCAAACTGCTACACTTCGGCTTCGGCTTCGAACGCTGCCTGCATGCGCGTGCTCTGATCTTTCTATTGGCTATCTGATCGAGAACTTTTTGGATTGGTCCATCCGTTTGTATTAGGTTGTTGACATTTATCCCCTTGACCCATTATCCCCCTGTGCCTCATCTTGGTCGATGCAGTCGAGGCTGGACTGGATCTGTCTCCTTCGTAATGTATTGTTTGCTACTCGTTGGGCCCATCATTTTCTTCTCACGGATGGTTGGGCTCATGACTAGGCCAGATCACTATGCTACTAAACCCATCAGGTTCCAACCCCCACTATAAATTAACTAACAAAATATTTTATTCTTTATTTGATGTTTCTTTTTCTATGGACGCAATTACGGTTTGATTACTATATGTTAGGTAAGTGTTATTTACATTAGAGTAAAAATTATTATAAATTAGGAATAAGTAGAAGTACATCAGGAACTCTCTAAGTGCATATACATCCAACGGCTAATTTTACTTGAAGCAAAACCAGAGCAAATAATCAGAGCTACTCCAACAAAGAACCTTCATAAATAAGACTACAAGGGTAGTTCTAAATAATTGTCCTTGCCAAAGGCAAAAAGCTAAGCTTATCTGAGTAACATGGGAAAAAAGGCAACACACAAAATACCAAAAGTGAAGGCAGAAAGTGTTTGTTGTCTAGCATCTTAAGCCTCCTCTGTCTTAGCTTAAATAAAGAGTTTGTTGTATTTATTCTCTTAGATAAATAAATTACAATTCACACGAGCATTTATTTATCAATGCAATAAATAAATTAGGACAACTATCTAATAACAAGCTTAAGGGGTGCCATCGATCGGTCAAAATTCTTGTATTAGTCCAATTACCAATGACATACGGAATTAATGGGCGGATGTTAATGAAAATATTCTAAGTCTTCCTAGAACATCAATGGACATTGTTAAGAATTTTGATAATTTAAATATATTTATTTTTAAGTTTGAAAGATCAAAATCAATCTATGGAATAATACTTTGGCTTTGATTCTTAAGTTGAAAAAATGTTAAAAAATAACTCTATTTTTAAGTTTGTTAGATGTAACATAGAAGTCAAGTGAAACACCAGTGTATAGTTTTATATATTTATTTAGATAAGATTTTTTTTTTTTTGAAAGGATTATAGAATGATGTGAAAATTTTTAATATTTTTTTTGGATGCAACAAACATTTTTAAAATAATTTTAAATTAAATAAAATATATTTTTATAACTTTAGATAAATTATAAATTTTTATAATTTTTTTAAAACAAATTATTAATGGTAATCACTCTATGCTAAACGAGACAGTAATTGAGGTCTTCATAAATATTAGTTTTTATTAAAATTTCTCCTTGTTTAACATGATTTCAACCACCCAAAAATTTATTAATTATCATATATATTAATACATCTTAAAATTTTAAATTATTATATAAATTAGAGCCAAAATTTACTCTTTAGAAGTAGA
>JAOVVI020004199.1:0-17955 GCA_028571085.2 Nepenthes alata | reverse complement strand
ACCTATCTATCTATCAAACATAATAGTAATATCCAACTCATTCCAAATAGAACCAAAGTTATCAATCCATTACATCAATTGCTTATACTTATCTTCCAAATGAATATAAGCTCATAATGAGCAGGGCCTTTAACCTCTACAGCATGCTAGATTGTTGTGTCTAGCATAGGCTGATGAAATGGATTGTTTGCAACAACATTTGGTGAAATATTACTCCACCACAAAAAATGATCAACAGTCTGTCCTAGCCTTTTCTACTAACCCTTCATCGATGACTCCCTTACCTTAGGTTGCTTCGAGAATATACTCGTGTGCATAACTTTATCAAAATCCACCAATCAAATATATGTGTTCTCAGGGTCAATTCATTGTATCCCGCCACCAACTAATACAGATCTTGCTTCTATAAACGATCATCGCATCCTTAGGCTCCGACCACCAGTGGTCCACTCTTCACTACTATATATGCTCTTCTTTTATATCTCCTCGCATACAGTCTAGCTCTTGTTGCTATCTCGTCTACATCCTCATCGTCATCCTCTAAATCCACAATATTGCTATGCAACCCACCTAAGCTAAAGTCACCCATTGCATCGGGTTCGAGCCCGTTACCCATAATATCCACATGTAAGTTCCATCGAATTCTTTTTTTCTCTACTCTTTGCTTCTTTTACTCATTTAGACATTTTGGTATAAGCTGTCTAACCTCTCCCAACACAGCTACATGGACGACATTCTCCCTAGCATGGCCCAAATATTCTTTTAGCTTAGTGATCCCTCCTCTAACTACTTTATCACAAAATTTACATCTAGATTTATTCCTATCCCCAAAAATAGGATCACAAAACTGCCACCCTACATCAATCCCATAATCTCCTCCTGCTCCACCACTACTCCCCCTACTTTTGATGTTGACATTTTAAGATATCAATACAAAATTTTAAAATGTAAATTTAAAAAATTAATAAAAACGAACATACATTAAGGTTTCAACAATTAACAATTTAAAATTTGTAATCAATTGTAAAATTACTAATTAATAATCAATTACTTAATCTGATCAAAATATCAAACATAAAAATCTAAAAATATTTTTCTAAAATAGATATTAAATCTCCTAGCAAAATTTTTCAGTAAATTTCCTAAGTGGATATTACAATATTGAAAATAATTTTTTTTTTTTGAAAAATAACATCAGAAAAAAAAATATTAAGAGCAACATAAATAAAAAATATTCACAAATAACTAATATTACCCACAACATCATAACTTTATCTAAAAAAAAGTCTTTAAAAATAATTTTCAAAATATAATTCCCCCCCCCAAAAAAAAAAATTCATTCCATATAAAATCATGAAAATTAAATTTTTGGAACATATATCTATGAATTCTACGTATAAATTTGAGTAGATTTTAAAATTTCACCTTGGCTATAATTTTAGAGTTTCCAAAGTTAAGCCTTAGATCTAGTTTTCAACCTAAAATTTGTAAGATATTTATTAGAAATACTATATATAAGCTAAATTAAGTAACAACAGTAAAAAAAAAGATCTAAAAGAACAAATTTACCTTTTTTTCCTTTTCAAGCAATTTTGCTAATAATGTAATATTCACTACAAAATCTGATAATTTGGAAGATGAGAAATATTTAAAATTATAGAATTAATATGTATGTTTGAGAAATTTACATTTGATTTGAAAAAAGAAACAAAATTGAGAGAATTACATGAAGAGGAAAAAGATCATGTGTGAAGTGTCTCTTCGGTTGTATTTTGCTTCTGGTGAAGTAGGTTGCGAGTGAAGACAGGAGGGCATGTTTTAAGTGGTGTTTCGTATGGGTTAAAAAAATTGGCCAAATATATCGGTTTGTATCAGTGCATCGGCCGATGCAGACTAATATATTGCGACATATCGCTAATACGGCAATATATCGCAATATTTTATCGGCATCAGGTTTCCTCCCCAAAACCGAGATGTATAGGCTGATATTTACTTTCCTGAGAGAAAGGCTAGGCATATAGCCTCTATTTCATCAATAACAAACTTAGGCAACACAAATATGCGTTCCTAATAAACTTGCCAGCTGTAGAGCACAGCTTGTAACAATTGGGATCTCTGGCATATCTAAAGCTCCAACACTGAATCCTTGCTCTCATGTTGTTAATAAAAACTTTAAACATCACCATTGAAGCACTCCAAGATGTCTTCTAAGCAACATTTATGCCTGTCTATTAATTCAGCTGTGTTTTCCTTCGAAACACACCCCTAAGAATATAATACACAGCCTGATTTACCTCAAACCCTCTCGCATGTGAAATATTAAGCAAGCAGCCCTTTAGGAGCCCAAGTGGAACCCTGGAAGTAAATATCAGCCAATACATCTCAATAACTAAGAAGGCCCGACACCGGTGAAATATTGTGATATGTCATTATATCAACAACAAATTGTGATATATCAGTCGTATCGATTCGTATCGGCCAATACAACAATACAGGCCAATATATCAGCTAATATATTTAGCCAAAACACCACTTAAAATAAAGCATGCCTAATTCTCTCTTCACTCACAGCCACTTCACCACCAGCAGCATAATACATCCAAACAAACTACGTTCACTTTCTTCTTCCTCTTCACCTAATTCTCTCAATTTTTTTTCCCTTCTTCAAATTAAACACAAATTACTCAAATATAATCATAATCATGCAATCTTAAACATTTCTCATCTTTTGAATTTTCAAAATTTGTAGTGAATTTGAGATTATTGATAAAATTGTTTGAGAAGAAAAAAAGTAAAATTTTTTTTTAAATCTGTTTTTCGTATTGTTAATTAATTGATTTAGTTTATATATAATATTTCTAATAAGTACCTTACAAATTTTAAGCCCCAAAACAAGATCTAAGCCATAATTTTAGAAATCCTAAAATTACATCTGATGTAAAATTCAAGATCTACTCAAATTTACACTTCAGAATTTATATATTTATACTATAAAAGTTTAATTTGCATATTTTTATATTGAATGATGATTCCTTTATATTTTTTAGGGGAAAACACATTTTTTAAAATTATTTTTTAAGGCCTTTTGTTGGATAAAATTATAATTTTCCGTGGGTAATATTAGTTGCTCATGAATTTCAATATTTTTGAATTTATGTTTGTAGCTCTTAATTTTTTTTTCTTTTGAATTCCTTTCACTTTTTTTATAAATTCATATTTTTTGTTTTTCTATAGATATTTTAGAACATCAAAGGCAAAAGAGAGTAGTGGTGGAGCAGGAGGAGATGGTTTTGTGATCCTGTGCCGGGTGATAGGTTTAAATCTAAATATAAATTTTGTGATAAAATTATTAGTAGAGAGATCAGTAAGCTAAAGAGCATTTCAACCACATTAGGAAAAATGTTGCTCTATACAGCTGTGTAACAATAGGATTAGGCAACTTATACAAAAACATCTAAATAAGCCCAAAAAAAAAAAATGAGAGCAGAGAAGAAGAGAATTCAGAGAGACATATATGAGAACATCATGGGTAGCAAGCTCAAGCCTGATGATGTGGATGATTTTAGCTTTGGTGGGCCACAAAACAACATTGTGGATTTAGGGGATGAGGAAAAAGATGTACAATTTGAGATATTTTGACAAGCATTAGGAGCTAGAATATATGGAAAGACAAAAACTCAAAGATTATCTTATTGTGAGGGGGATAGCAGTAGTGGTGGAGCGAGGGCCACTTACGGTCGAAGCTTGAGGATGCAACAATCTTTTACTGCTGAGAGCAGGATCCATATGTAGTTAGTAGCAAGAGGTAATGAATTGACCCCGATAGCTCACATGCTTGTTTGGGAGATTAACCTAACTATGCATATGAGTATGTTTTTGAAGCAACAACATAAGATAAGAGCATCCCGGATGTAGGGTTTGCGGAAAAGGCTAAAATAAGTTGTTGGTCATTTTTGGTATAGTAATATTCCACCAAATGTTATTACAAATGACTCATTTTATCAGCCTATGCTAAACACAGTGGCCTAGAGGGGTTAAAGATCCAACTTGTTATGAGCTCATAAAAATTCATTTGGAGAATCAGTACAAGCATATGAAGCGATGGATTGATAGATTCGGTCCTATTTAGAATAATAAATGAACATGTGTAACACATAAGTACCTGATTAATTTCATTGTGTATAATCCCTGAGGAACAATTTTTCATAAATCTATTGATGCCACTAATGTCCATCGTAGAAACAAAAATACCACTTTAAACTAATTAACAAGGTTGTGAATGAGATTGGGGAGGATAGAGTTGTCTATATTATTACAAACAATGAAAGGGCAATGAGAGCAGCTGGACAACTCCTTATAAAAGAATAAGAGGCATCTATAGTGGAGTTGTGTATCACATTATCTAAACTTTATTATGGAGGATTTAGAAAAAAAACAAAATGTGGAGAATGGGCTAACTAAGGCGAGCAAAATAATAAGCTATATCTATATCTTGACATGGCTTACTGATTACGTGAAGATCTAACCTTGACATAGCTGATTGGTTACATCAAGATAGTTCACTAATGAATAAGAGTTGATGTGCCCTGCCATCACACATTTCACCACAAGCTTTCTTGTTATGAAGTCCATTTATCTCCATGCAGAGAGCTTGAAAAATATGTTCAAATTATAAGATTGTCCTACAGATTTGGAAAAGCAAAAATGGTCCTTACACATGAAATGAAAAAGATTATTCTGAGTAAGGAATTTGAAGAAGGTCCAATGAAGTGACAATAATCAAGAACCCCTAACCCTAATTAAAGTGCTTAGATTGGTTAAAGGTAATGAGAAACTAACAATGAAGTTTATTATGAAGCAATAAACCGAGCAAAGATACTAATTAAGAAAGGTTGACATTCTTATACAAGCATTTGGAAGACGATTGGCCAGAGATGGAATGTATGTAATGTTAATTTTTGTTTTTATATGTCCTAAATATTCTTATTAATCCTTATGTAATCTTACGGTCCGTACTTCTTACTTGTTAATATGCACTAATTGTTATTGTTACGTTATTATTTAAATCCCAATATCAATATGGTGAAACCTTATCAACCATTTGGAGGTAATGGACATGATGAAAAAGGTTACAAAAGATTAAAATACGACATAAATAATCAAATCAGAGTAATAAATCAGGTATATATAACTACTATGTACCAATATATGCAATACAAGTATGCAATTTATTTATATTGCTTTTAAATATCAAATTTTCAATATTAAAATCAATAGTTTGATTCAAATAATAAAATACTCATATTTCATTCACATAACCATTATACTACTGAGTATTGACAATTTCTTTAGTATTTTCAAGTTAATATTTAGAGACAAATAAAATTCTTTTGGAACACAACCTGCAAAAAGAGTCATTTTGTCTATAAATTCAAGTAAGTAAAACTTCATTTGATTGTTTTACCAATCTATTCTAATATTTTTATATTTGATACATGTTAATGGCTTAATGTAGCAAAATGATAAATTCATTATAAAACTTTTGCTTCCAAACTATAAAGGATTGTTTTTCGGGTTTCCAGTCAAACAGCCTCTTCCTTTAAATGCGAGAGAAATTAGATCACTTTTAGCATTATATACAAAATGATATAATAGACTAAAATATGAAAGACCAAATAAAATAGTCTATATCTACTATAACTTAAGGCTAAAGATAAGAAATGCCAAAAGAAAAATCTAAACTAAACTGAAAGATCAATTTGATCCAATCAACTTAGATTATATATTTAAGGAAGATGATCCCTTGGGCTCATGGTTGGAGGAGTGGGCGATACCACTTCTCAATGGATAAAATAATTCAAAGTGGCTCAAAGCCGAATTTAAAGGAAATGAGGAATGTCATGTCGGGATAGATGTTGCTGAAGGGCCCTAAGAAGGCCAATGTAATGATAGCTCTACTTTCTCAGATGATCAAAGTTCCGGTGGTGATGAAGTAGGGAGTGGATGGGGAGATGGGGGTAGTGGAGGTGGAAATGGTGAGTTGATGTTCGAGGTTTTTATGATGGTGATGATGATAAGTTGTATCGCCAACTACTAAATCAACTGGACGTCCTCTCTCAACATATCTTGAAGATTGTTCTTGGGCTGCCCTACGAAAGGATGAGGTGGGCATTAAATCACCGCAGGAGCTAGCACAAACTTATAAAAAAAAGGAAAATACGTAAAAGTAACTAGAGATTCATCATCTTGAGGGGTAATAAATAGTTTAGGTGATTTGGGGATTTTCGAATCCCCTAGTACCAGTGATAATTCAAGTACACAAAACTATCCTCACGCCTACGATTTTTCGACTTATAGATACGAGCATCCTCCTACTCTCTACTATCAGTACGGGTAACAAAACCTGAACAACTAGGTTATTATAGAGCACCGCAAACCCCACCTCATTTTCCACAATAATAATAGTCTAGCCAAGAGCATTCAAAAAACACTACTAATAATAAGTTTGGTAGTAATATATATGGATATTTCTTTAGGACTAATGCCAATTCCAAGAAGGATATCCAAATCAATTGTCCAATGATTAGATCAATGATGACGATAAATATACTCCAAGACAAAAATCAACATGGTAGTGATATCAAAGTAGTTTACGCAACTTCAACTTATATTAATATAATCGTATTTTGCTTATTACTTATTACTTATTATTTGCTAGTATTAACTTAATAGAGTATCAATATGATTCAATTTTAGGATTTATTTTAATTTTGATATGGTTACAAAAAAATGTGTCTGATAAAAATATACGCATATGTATTGTTCAATACGGCTAAAACCAATCCCAAAATTTTCGTCCATGTTTCTCTAGATTGGGCTTGCAGGTCTCCAGTTGGCCTGGGCATAAACATAAATCAAAGAAGGGGAGGCTTAGCTACAAATATCTGCAAAACTGGAATAAGGCAATGCTTTCTAAGCAATTATTGGACGTGGCATCTGAAGAAGACACATTATTACTCTCTCTAGAAGATAGCAAATATTAACTGGATGGCATTCCTGAAACATCAATTAAATAAAGTTGTTTACTTCTATGGATTATAAATTACATTTTCTATTTGGATCCCTGTTACATTTCCAAAGGTTAGTGCCTGCGGATTGCAAATTCTTTGTAGATTTGCAGCTAGAGTAAGTTCATCAGTTTCATAAGCTCATAGTATGCTAAAAGAGTCGAGTGGATAAGCTCAGTCCTCTTCAAAATATAGGTTTTACAGAGCAATGTGTTCAATAGACCTAAGGAACTTCAGAATGTAACTGACTACATATGTGACAAATTCAACCAGTCAGGTCTGGATAAAAGAAGAATATTGATGGCTCAAGATCAGGTTCATTCACGCTACAAATAAGGGGGTCAAGGATTAATATTTCTCAATATGGAACCAGATTATCCATGATCATACCCACATTCTTTCCAAAGCAGACAGCTTATCAGTCAAACGGAATCACTTAAGGGGAACAGTCACTCAAACTATACACCTCGTGGGGACAATATTTGGCCTTGGAAGATATTGTGAAGCTCAAGGAAGTTTTAAAATGGCTTGAAACATAAGGATTGGACAGGACACAACCACTAACGGTTACAACTAGAGCTGGTACCTGCCAAATGCTAAAAGAAGGCACATACCTGGAAAAGAGAGGGCAATTGGGTTTGGGAAAGAAAACTCTCTATATTAAACACCCATTGGCAATCATCTCATGGTTATGCCTTTGCAACAAATGGCAACACCAAGTAGCTGACAAGAAGGAACACTGCAGTATTCTTTCTGAATAGGGAGTACAAGACTTTGATCATTCAATCTTCAGTTACAACTTCTCTAAAGCAATGTGGTACAGTTTTAGGAGCTTTTTTCATTGATTTACAAATCAGCCGATACATACCAAGTATTTGAAGGAAGCGTCATGGTATATGAGCCAGAGTACATAAAGAAGTGTGTCGAACTGTGTTGGCTGGTACAATACCGCAACGTGATGACTAGAACGGAACAGTGTCACAGGTCGCGACATCTGGGCTGGTAAAGTGCCGCAACAGACAACAAATCTTGATCCATACAAGAGATTTTTAAAATTTCAGGTCTTTTAAATTTAATTTTGTTGAGCATAATATCTTAAGTACAGATATTATTAACATGAAATAACTTTACATTAGTAAATTGGAAAAATCTGCAAGAGAAATTTCAACATAAGTTCAGGTAAAGAAAGTATCACGATAATCATGCTAATTATAGGACTTACTCCGTTGATTCATCAACTACACATAGCTCAACTACTACCGCTATGGATCTGGGCATTACCAGTTTCAGGATATAGGTCAAACTCCAGAACAAACTCAACTATGGAATGCTACGTGATAGTTGGGAGATGGGTCAATCTCCAAACCAAACTCTGGATAATTTTGGTCACCCCTCTTCAATTTAAAGCTTTATTCCACGTAATGGAGACCACGGCAAACACAAAATCCTAAGACTCAAATTCAATCTCGGGATCCCGAGAAACTCCATTTGGTGGTGAAAAGTGAGAATGAAAAACACATTTACCTCAGTTATGTTAGTTGTTTACTTGTATAACACAGAATTTGTATTATGCTAATATATATGTTACATGTTCACAGACAATTGATTACCATATAAATAAAAGATTTATGTCTGAAAATTTAAAATTCACTTAAAATAATTGAAAATAACAATTTATGATACTACATTTTTCATATTATCGAGAAATATCATTAAAGTTTCTTAAAAGTCTTAGAATTGTCTATTACTCAAATTATTGCACTTTTATGCCTGGTTAACTATTTTTTTTTCTTTTTTCTTTTTTTTTTTTTTTTTTTGCACTTGCTAACTATTCCGGGTTTAGGTTGTTGCAAGTATCATGATTACAAATTCTCTTTTAATCACATGATGTTCAAACTTTGGCCAAATAATTAATGGAAAGGAGAGCACAGCCAATACATAATAGAAAAGAGAAAAGTAAACAGAATGATTTGGCTTGAGTTGGGAAAAGGTCACAAAATGCTATGAAGATGTGCAGCAACACATATTAGCCAAATTCTCTTAGTTGTCAATTTTGTCAAGCAAATATAATCCACTTTGCACTGATGAGGCTTTCGCAGTGTGGTTAAAGTAGAGATCCTAAGACCAGTAGGCCTCAGATTCAACCCCCCCTCCCCCAAAATCCCCCACTTTATTTATCAAAAATATAATTCATCAGTGCGCCTGTAAAACTCAACCTTGGTTCCTCTTATTGGAATCCTCTACCCCCTTCCTCTTTCCCCTTTTCTTTGCTTTTTCTTTTTCCCTATCTCAGCAGATATCCCTCTTGGATATGGGGATGCACAAAAACCAGAGCTATAAAGAAAACAGCTCAAGTCAGAAAATGGTGCATTCTTCACTCCGCTTTCATGTCCTCTCACTGTAGTGAGACAATTGTCAATTGTTGATCCAAAACTTTGTCATCACTTCTTAATTTTACTCACTCTGATCTTATGTTTGAAAAATCAATTGATATAACAGAACCAAGGTTCTTTTCTGATTATAGGGTTTGACATTCAATTGGTGTTAATCTCAACTGCCCAATGATGGGAGAGTTAAGACAGAATGTGTGTGCTAATGGAAGGGTGGGGTTATTTTCAGTAATAAATTAAATTGGAAAAAAAAAAGTAGAAATCAATGCAGTACTTCAACTGAGTTCACAACTTCTTATGCTCCAATCCCACTTATCTAGTATCTCAGTAGTCGTTTAGGATTCCTTACTTAAAATAAGTTCTTCAACTTCTTAAGTAAACCATGCAAATAAGAGAAGCATACAAGTGCACAAAATAAATCAAGTCATACATGTGGGATTACTATAGCCAGATTTAATACGCCCATTAATAAGAATGTACACTTGCACAATAAAACCATCAGACTTCTGAGTCTCACTCCTTTCTGGAGATAAGTAGGCAAACTAATCTGATGGAAACATACCTTGACCAACTCCCAAAAGGATCCATTAGTGCTGAAATCATCGCATAGGGAACACTGTAAGTGATCTGGAACAGAAAACCATAACTAAATCAAGTGAATGGGAAGTATTCACAAAAACCTGTATAAAAAAATAATCAGGCAGGAAATCTGAGTGAACAATATTGCACGGTCTCCGCAATTTGAGTATATGACAAAGCCTAAACAACTTAGTATTTGATATAGTACACAAGTTAGTCAAATCTAGTAAAATGCATCCTACAATCAGTAGCAAATATCAATCAATTGGATATTACTCATCTTCCCATTGGGTAAACCACATACCAGTACCTTGAGAATTGGACAAGTTACATGTCGATATCCTAATGTTTGGGAAATTACATAATGGTATCCCAAGGTTCCAAAGTTAACTGCAATTATTGACAAATTGATATGCACGAGGAGACATGTTTTTGCTTATAAGAAAGAGTCTAGTTTCATGCATGCAACATCTTAATATGTCAAAAAATTAACCAGAATGTTTCTGCCATGCTTTGGCATTTAAAAGTTAACAACTATTGAAATTTTAGTCTAAGTCGGGTTAGCATATAAATTTGGTTCCATCATTCTTCTCGCATCCTCCAAAAGTAGAAGTAATTTAAAATTATTCTTTATCACACCAGTCCAAATTTTCCTATCTTTTTCTCCTTCTTGCCTCTAACCTCAACCAATTTGCCTTTTCTAAGTTGTGTGGCACCTGCTATGTTTTAGGTGTCACATCCCAATTCTCAATCTCGTCATTAATAATTATCCAATTAACAACCTAATTAACCGTGAACATAAGTTTCATATCGATACATCAACCGACCAAAATTGAATATTATAACCAAACATAGGACCCAAAATGTCACATCATCATGAAGCTCTGACACCAACCTAACTGTAATGTCAAACCTTACGTAAAGAGCCATATCTAAATCAAAACAAAATCAGAGTAATATAGCATGCACATAATACTGATTAAACCAGCATACATCAAATCAATTACAAATAGTTATCTGAATAACATAAATACCTTAAATTGCTATTCGAAAACTAAAATACAACATTAAACATTTCATAATTCTAATTCTAATCTCTTCAAATCTATCTTCCTTCAATTCAAATCATCCAACAAGTGTTTGAAACTCTCATCTGAAGTGGTTAGTAGAAAAACGAAAACAGAGTAAGTCGAAAGCTTAACAAAGCATATAATTTGTATAATTTAAACATACAGCTTATGTTAAAACATTCTAGAAGGGACAATGCATCGGATTTAATGAAGTGCTATGAATTTCCATGACAACCTTTACTCAGCTTTTCAAATTTCCTTATCATGTTCTTATTCAAATTCATGCCTTGAAATCATGCTCGATTATGCAATCTTAGGGACTAATGGCCAATGGAGCCACACGACTAAAAGAGCGGAAAATCAAAACCTGAGTTATATTCATTTTCACACAATTTAAGGCTATATGTTGTTATTCAAGACCCGTAGATGGGCCGTCATACATATAACCTTGTAGAAGGGGCCGAGCGCCGCTTTCACCACGAATGATAGGCACAAATCCCGATGACCACTATAATATACTAATATATGCCATAATATACTACCAGCTGAACTTATTATAATAATCTGATACTTATACATATGAAAACTCTACACAATATTTCATAATTCCTGTATTTTTTAAATTTGGAGAAAATATTCTTAATTCTTAACGTATTATAGAATTTTCCAAAAAAATTCTTACATGCAGTGTATGAAATCTGTGCATGAATTTAAACATGCAAATTTTTTAATGCATATAAAAGCTACTTTCTGAAATTTTCAAGAGTTAGTACAATTCTGGCAAAAAAATTAGCAACTTAAGATACTACAGCAATTTCATTTCTATTAGTAAACATGCAGGAAACTTTAATTAAATTTTTAGAATATGCAAAGTATATTTTTAACAAATTTGAACATGCGGGAACTTAAAAAAAAAAATCAAACATGGAAGAACATTATATCATAAATTCAGGACATACATTTGAGGTTATTGCAGAAAATAGCTGAACTATGTAATAAGCATATACTTGGACATGAATTTCATGCATAATTTTTGAATAATAGGGAAACATTTATATGCATGTTAAACATAAACAACTTAGCTACAAAATTATGTTATGTATGAGTATTTGGAATAAGAAATACTCAGAGAAATGAGAAAACAACAGCAATAAATGAAAGAATGCTTGAAATGCACTTGTCTTAACTCTAAATTACCAAAACTCTAGCTTGGATTCACTTTAATTGAGCTTCTCTAGCTTCCTCTCTCTCTTTCTCTCTTTTCTCCTCTTCTCCTTCTCTTTCTACTCTCAAAACTCTGCAAAAATGACTGAAAATCACCCGGACATCATATTTATATTAAACTGACGCTTGAGCATGCGTTAAGAGTGCGTCAGGTGCCATGGCTAAACATTGCAATGCGCAAGCACGTTGAGTGTTAATACCAAGGGAAAGCGCACTCGGGCATCCTTCGAGCGCAAGCATACTAGAAAGTGCGTTTGGGCTCCGATCGGGCATCCATCAGGCGCAATCACTCTACCTATCCCATGCATGGGCGCGCGTGGGGCACCGTTAGGCATCCATCAACTCGATGTGACCCAATCCAATTTTAATTTTTGGCCCAATTTCTCCATCCTTTTACCTCAATTTTAATTATTTCAACTTAATTAATCATAATTATAATAAAATTCAAACTTAAATCTTACATTAGGTCTCAAAACCATTTTAAATGTCATTCTCTCCACTCTCTTCGATAGGTGTAGTTTTTAATTTACTATAAATATGTTTATTATTTATTTTACCTTTTAGAGTAACATTACTCATCCATCTTAACATTCTCGTTTCTAGAACATAAAATTATTTTCTAAATAAACACATCAAAGTAATAAGGATGTTTGAGAGGCCCCAAACAAATCCAGCCCCCACTTCCTGCAGAGCTTCTCTATTAGTACCAAATTAATCCAAATAACAACTGCTTTCAACATCTGAAAAAGTGCTCCCATTCTACCTCCGGTATTGTAATTCAGAACTTCATCTGGCTTGCCACAATAAATCTACTGGCCCATCCAGTCAGTATCAAATAGAAATTGGAAACCATCCAATTCATGTGAGAGCTGCAATGAATAGAAGTATCAAAACAGTGGGAAGTACCAAAAAATCCCAAACAATTCCAACAAAAAAGCCTTGTGAGCAGTGCTTGACCCTTCTGATCCTTCAGCAAGGATTGTTGATCCATCCTTGGGAATCAAAGGCTATTCCTGCAATGCCAAGATGCTCATGTATGGAGTTATTGCGATGCAATCAATGTCATGAAGAAAGCAAACTTTGAGATTGGCACAATTGGGCACTGCAAGCATTGCGTGATATATGATGTATTTAAATTAGATAATTCAGAGCTTATTTCAAAATAAATCTTCTTGCTTAAGTAAATTTTAACTATTTTTTGGTTGTTGGTTAGAAAAGTTGTTGAAAAAAGGGGGGCAAAATGGTCATTTTACCTCTCCTGAGCTTTATTAGTATTGTTGGAAAGTTTATCTCAAGCCCTACAATTGTCTCTATAAGAGTTTTAAGATTCTAATGATTTCAAAAAGAAACAACTATGCACAATAAGTAAATATTGGAGATCCACAAAAGTAGGAAAGTTTCAATCTTAATTGATTAGAAGCGTTGTAAATCAATTAGGAAGAATTTCTTTCAAAATTTCGAGAAACTTAAAAGGAAACTAGGTTAGTAAAAGATAGTTTTTTTCACTGGGGACTTTGGCTATTTAGCAGCTAAACAGGACAGCAGCTATGCAGAACGGCAGGACAGCAGCTAAAGCGAGCAGAATCGAAAAATCTCCATCCCTTCAGCTCCCTTGGTGCATGATGGAAGACTTCAACGACATGCTCTACAAGGATAAGAAGCAAGGCAGGAAACCTACTAATCTTAATAAAGGCCTCCAATTTCAAAATCGGATCTGATTGCGGCCTATTTGACTTCGAGTACAAAAGACCTAAGTTCACTTGGTGGAATATGAGACATCAACCGGCCTCGGTTAAGAAGAGGGTTGACTAGGCACTCGCTTGTGACAATTGGAAGACCAAGTTCCACACAGCCACTCTTATCAACCTCATAAGAATCTCCTCCGACCACAATCCTATTTGTCTGGACACTAAGAATATGTCCAAGGCCCCTAGGCCCTCTACTCCCGTTAGACTTGAAGCTATGTGGTGCAGTCACCCTAAGCACAATGAGCTCATTAATAAAGCCTGCAGAGAAAAACCTGGTAGAGTTGAAGCTAAAATCAATAATACTAGAACCCACTTGAATTTTCAGAAAAAAAAAACGACCTTCGGCAGCATCTTTAGGGAAAAGGATTGTTTGACCAAATGCATTAATGGAATCCTAGAAACTATTTGTCGTGTTGATTCACTGCATCTTAGACTCCTTGAAGAGAACCTCGTGGTTGAGTACCGGAAGATTCTCAATAGGGAGGAAGTTTTCTAGTTTTAAAAGTCTATACTCAATTGGTTTACCAAAAAAGAAACGAACACTAGCTTCTTTTTCAACACAAACAGCAACTAAAATGCAATAATAGATTCACCACCCTCAAATCTGCAAATGGAGAGTGGGTTGGCGACAATGAAATCCTTACTGCATGTTTAGTTTAAGGGAATTAGATGGGAATAGAAATTCTTCCGTTTGGTTACAAATTTAATCGGGAATAAATATTTCTTGGAATTGTTATTCCCATATATGTATGAATAATAATTCCCACATGTTGTTGTTGTTGTTATTATTATTATTATTATTATTGTTTTGTTTTATTATTATTATTATTATTATTATTATTGTTATTATTATTGTTTTATTTTATTATTATTATTATTATTATTATTATTATCGCTATTCCCACTTTATTCCCCATACTATTCTACAAACCAAATAATGGAATACTAATTCCCACATTATTCTATTCTAACAACCAAACATGAAAATAACAATTCCAACTCTATTCTCATCCTATTCTATTCCCTGGAATAACTATTCTATTCTCACTTTATTCTATTCCAACAACCAAACGTACCGTTAAGCTTTGGGCTATGATGTATTTCAAAGACATCTTCAAAGACCCATCACCTAACCTTGTAACCCACCTACCCCACCTTTGGCCTATCAACCAGAAGCCACCTCCCGACCTTTGTAAACCTCCCTCCATGGAAGAGGTTACACAATCCCCCTTCTCCATGAAGGCTCTCAAGGTTCTGGTCAAAACAGGTTCCACTCTCTCTTCTTCCAAAATTCCTGGAGTACTATCAAAGATGGCATCCATCAAGTTACCATTGTAACTTTCAGAGATAGCTGCCTACCCCGATTGTCCTCATCCCTAAAACCCCATCTCTGGAGGGCTTCAATTAATTTAGACCCATTGCTCTACATAATGTTGTCTATAAGATTATCGCCAAGATCACTGTCCAAAGACTTAGACCTCCCATCAGGCAAATTATTAGCCCAGCCCAAGTCAATTTTCTTCCTAGTAGAAAAACTCATGACAGCATTCTTGTTGCTTAGAAAATGATCCACACTATAGATAAGGCTACCATTAGAAATATTATGATGACTATCAAAATTCATCTTGCTAAAGCCTATGAAAAGATTCGATGAGAATTCATATGCAAAACCCTCTATATCCTTAATCTTTCAGCTAACTTGATTAACCTCATCGTGACATGCATCACAATAAATTCTTTCTCGGTGCTCTAGAATGGAGAAACCACTGAATCCTTCCACCGTACTTGTGGTATTAGACAAGGAGACCCCCTTTCCCCCTCAATCTTCGTTCTATGCATTGAAAGACTCTTCCACCTATCAACGATGCAATTGCCCAAGGCACTTGGAGACCCATTGAAGCTTGTAGAAATGGTCCTGCCCTCTTTCACCTATTTTTTGCAAATGATCTAATGTTATTTGCGAAAGCTAACAAGACACAAATTAGGAAAGTCATGGAGGTGCTTTACAGGCTCTACAAAGCATCAGGCCAAACCATCAACACGAACAAAACCGAAATTTACATCTTGCCTAGTGTAGGATAAAGTTTAGCCATAGAACTCCAAAGCCGCTGCGAGTTCAAACTGTTGAATAACATGGAGAACTACTTGGGCATCAAGATGACCCCAAGCCATCCTAACCATGACTACTACATTTCAATCATCGAGAGGGCAAATAGAAGCCTTTCAACTAGAAATCTAAGGACCTATCCATAGCTGGTAGGTAGGTCCCTGCCCATCCAAGCTGTGGCAATCAGTGTCGGCCTATGCTATGCAAACACATGTTCTTCCAAAGAGCATTTGTAAGAAGCTTGATCAAATCAATGGAAACTTCCTATGGGATGACCGAAAAATCCACATCCTTAATTGGAAAAAGATCTATGTTACATCCTAGATCCCAAAATCCGTTTATTAAATTCTTAATCCATAATTAACTTAAATCCAATTTTAGTCCTTAATTATTCAAAATTCAATTATTTATTCCATCGACCGAAACCCAAAACAATATCCAAATGCGAATCTGAAAAAATTAAATACCAACAAACAAAGCAAAAAATTTTAGTCGAATTACAGGACCCAAAATGTCAAAAGTAACTCCGAACATTGACAACACGTTCAGTTCTTTCAGTATTGCATTTTGTTTACTTATGAATTTTCATAAGTAAACATATATACATCAAAGACACGCAAGAATATGATATTAAATAACTAGGAAACCAATAATATTATTTCGTAAACTTATAGTAGATAATCAAAACTAATGGTCCATTTTAATAACAGTACAAATATTTAAAATATACTCAAATAATACAAAAATATAATGGGGTCAAAAATTGGTGATGACCTCACCAACAAAAGGCGAATATCAAAATTCGAGTTATGATTATTTCCACATAACTAAAAGTCATACGCTATTATTTAGGACCCGTAGGTAGGCCATCTATACATAACCTTATAGGTAATGCCAAACGCCACTTTTTTAACCCGCAAATGATAGGTGCGACCATCGATTTACTTATAATATACTAGAAAATGTCTGAATATATTCCATCAATTCTCTACAATGGTTTATATACAATCGAACTGAAAACTTTGCTCAAATACAAACATATTCTTAGATTTTTCTCATTCCGAAGAAAATACACTTATCATCGAATTTATGTAAAGTTTTCATCCTTATTTCTTTAAATATGTGACATGCGGTAAATTATAAATTTTGCAAAAATTTAGTTTTGATATTTTCATTAACTTAATTTAATTAATTATTATTAAAAATATAATTTAAGATCTATACCTTATAATCTGCACCCCTAAGTCCTTTGAAAATATTTTCTAGGAACTTAGTAAAGGCTCCAATAAACTTTGGCCTAGATCTTCAAGGCCAAATAACTAAAAAGCTCAACCTTTCTAGAGACCAGAAAAAGCAAGAAATCCTCATCCACTTAACATAATTTGTTGTTAACAAGGGACCTTATAAACCAAGGTACTCGTTGGGCAATCGAGAATACGAAGACCATTCTTTTTTGAAAAGATAGATGGTTGGATAAGAAACCTCTATTCCAAGATACACATGTCTCCCAATTAGACACTTACATGGATCAGAAAGTCGTAGACTATATCCTCCCAAACAGTAGTTGGGACAGGGTGGGCAAGCTTGATGTGGATAACATCAACAGACTCCATGCCACCCGCGTACTGAGAGATACTAGCATCGAGGATCAAATCATTTGGGATAGCAGGTCTAGAAACTATGAAGTTAAAGTTGTTTACAAATTCATCCAAGGGAAGGCCACTCCATATGAAATAAATTGGAAAAATCTATGGAGGCTCAATCCCACCA
>JAOVVI020004198.1:0-17955 GCA_028571085.2 Nepenthes alata | reverse complement strand
ATTGATACATCTTGGATCTAACCTTGAACAGATTCGAGTCGAGTGATCCGTCAGATTCCTGTCTCCATTCGCTTAGATTTGAGTCTTACACACCACAATTTTAAACAAAAGGTCACGTGACGGCGAGATTTAATCTCACCGAAAATACACTCACACTCAATTGGCCTTCTGAAATTAGAAAGTGGGTATATTGGATGCAGTATGAATGTTGATGAGTATTTATGTAGATGAAGAGGCACTCGTAGGATTAGTGACTTATGTGGTTGCTCATGAGGAGTAGAGCTTCTCAGTCCTAAATTCGCTGGGAACTAGTAGTTGAGAGAGAGAGCACTTGAAGACTCGAGAGTATTAGAGAGCTTCTGAGTGCGTGAAATTGCACAAAGGCTTTTACCGGCATTTGAGGGCATATTCAAGTACGTGCCTTTGAAGGGAACTTCCATGGCCTTCTATAGCCATGGCCCTTGGCTACCTTTCTAACGTAGAAGGACTGGATACCCGTATTCTGTGAAAGATTGTTACCTCCCTTGGCACAAGCGTGAGCGTCTTTCTGGCTGTAATGGTCCAAGAGATTAATTTTCTTCCTTCTGTGTTTTGTAATGCTAGGATTTTCAGTAGACAGTGCACAAATTTTAACGCTTGTTTTTGGGATGCACACTTATTCTAGATGTGACCGTTATAGTAGAGTTTACCTTCTTGGAGATGCCAAAAAATTATGACAGATGACCGTTGTGGCTCTGAGATGAACACGTAGAATAATTAGTACTTGGGCCTCGTGCATCCTAGGCCCCAACTGATCTACTAGCCACCACTTCGGTTAACAAAAGCGTTGACCGTTCTAGGCTTTAATGGGTCGTCCTACTCTTAGGCCTCCACATGCCCAATTGATCTTCATCTGGTCAACAACGATATTGACCGCTTAGGACAAATTAGGCCGTTGTAGATTTGGGTCGTTTCCTCCTTCATGGGCCAACCCGTTTCTGATGTCCACATTACTAGCCCTCCATGTCGGTGGTCTGAAACTCCGGCTTCCAACTTGTTCATGATGGGACATCTCTGGTTGGGCAACTTGCTCGAAACAGCTTGAAACTGGCAATGGCACTTGGTCTGCTGATCACGTCGCTTGCGGTTGTTGGTCGTAACACCAAAATCCGTAGAACTAAACTAAAGGAAACGTTGACCGGATTCATTGACCATTCGAGTAAGAATCCAGAGAACTTGGCAAGAATAGAAGTGTTGACCGAATTCATTGACCTTTCTCGCCAGAATCTGGAGAACTGAGCGTGAAGAGTAGCATTGAATGGATTGTTGACTGTTCTAGCCAAAATTTGAAGAACTTATGGGAATTGAAATGACACGTCATCATGACGTCGAATTGTCAGACGAAAAGTTTGCCACGTGTCAAAAAGTAATGAATTTGCGATCCCGATAATTAATTTAGCAAGAGATCTGATTCGACTGTGCCCTTTCCGGATGCGACACGTGTCCACCATTATGGGCGTGCTTTTTTGAGGCTTTGCGTTACCAACGGTTGCGTGCCTTTACAAAAAACAGTCCGTCCGTTCAACTTTCCCATGCTGAAAATTTTCTAAATCTCTACTACTCTGCTTACCTTCGTTTCTCTGACTCCTTCTATTGTTGAGATTGCTTCTATAATTACCCCTAGTGAGATGAGAGAGTTTTGTGTGAATTTTAACATTCCACGTGAGATTATCCCCGTGATACCCAGTGAGCATGACAGGACATGCTTCCCTCCTAGGGGCTACATCACTATATACGAGGCTCATCTAAGGAGTGGGCTTCGCATCCCCATCCCAGAGAAGCTGCTAGGCATCTTTACAATGCTCAGAGTTCCTATCACACGGCATCACGCTAATGCCATACGTTTCCTCTACACGTTGTGTATCTTTCTACGCCAGTATTCACGGATGCTAACGAAGGAGGTGGTTAGGGTGATATTTTGAGTCACCCAGAGTGGGAACTAGATCTCTCTATCCCCCAGTGACCTTCCCGTCAATGAGGCCATTTACGATTCCTTGAAGAATTAAAAGGATCGCTACTCTTTCATGCACGTTGGTAACTCATGGCCCTTGTCTCGGGATTGGGGTAATGTTCCCAAGGCTTTCATCGGGATGCCCAAGAAGACTAAGGTGGAGGCTTTGGAGCCACTGCTGTAACTGGTGAGGAAATATCCTGACGAGTTTAGAATGGATCATTTGGTTTCCAGGGGGAATCCAAGAAAGCTCGATGGGGACCTCCTTCTCCGGTCCAGAAAATCAGGCCACCGCCGCGGGATGCCTCACAGTGCAAGAGGAAGGCTAGCACCATTTCCATTAATGCAGACGATGCATCTTCCATCGGTGATGCTTCCAGTAGTCCAAGGTAGAAAAGGGCTATGATGACAGTGCCTTCTTCTTCATCCTCCACAGAGCCGGATTACATAACTACCGGGCGACTTGCTAGAGTCGGAGAGCTCTCCGGAGTAGAGGCGACTGTGGAGGAGTACGAGGACATGTTGTGCGCCATCGCAAGTGGCATAGTCATTGCGCTACCACAGCAATGGGCTTGGCAGTGCAAGCCGCGCCAACAAAGCAACCGCCTACAACCATCAGGATGAAGTTGGTTGATGAGTCGTGAGCTGAGCTAGAGGAAACGACCTTAGAGCCGTTTTTTATGCCTAATGAGCCAGCCGCCAGAGAGCTTTTGGAAGGGGCTGACCTCAATGCTGAGTTGGTGAAAGAGATTGCTGCTGAGGCTTCAGCGGAGCGTGCTAAGGAGGCTGCCACTCCCCATCCTCCGCCATTAGCCCCAAGGTCATAGAGCAGGCCAGTAATGAAGCTGTGAAAAGTCTGGCAGGTAACTTTGCGAAGCTTCCCTTCTCTTCTTCCTTTGTCGTTGTGGTTTAACTCCTTTACTTTTTGGCAGGTGGCAAAAGTTATGGGCACATTAGGCAAGGGACTGTGTCAATGGGACCTGATGATCCAGGATCGTGAGGAAGAGATTGCCTGGATCGATGAGGAAGTAGACCTATTGAGGGTCTAGCACTAGGAGGAGAAGGCCGATCTCTAGTCGGTGTTATCTGAGCTGAGAGCAAAAATCATGAGACTGGAAGAGGAGGCTGCCAGGACTGTGGGACATACCAATGAGGTTCTAGGAAAGATAGTCTCATTAAAGAACAAGCTATTCACTTGCATATGCCATCATGAAGTCTCTTAGGCACTGTGGGCACGGTTATGGAAATGCATCAACATCAGTCGCCACATTGTCCATCTTGTGGATCCCAATTTTCCTGTTGGTGTCATTGACCTAGTGAACTGTACTATTCGACGATGTGAGAGCCTCGTAGATCAGTCCCAGAGTGTGCGGGGGCATCTCCTGCCTCCTCCAGGGAGTTCTACTCCTTAGATTTTGTGCTCCTTATTTTTACCTTTTGATATAATCTGTAAGCATAATTTTATCATTAATAAAATAATTATTTTACCAATATACTGTGTTCCATGACTTTGCCTTCATTAGCTGTTCCTTTAACTATTTGCCCTTTGTATTAGCCAGTCTACTTAGTACACCTCGTGCAAGTTGACTGTCTGTCTCACACATTGGAGATGCTTGTTGTACTCTCAAATGGACTTAAGTCCTCAAGGAGACATCAGGGTGGATCCTGAAGTCGCATCAAGCTGATCGCAAGTTGAGGCTTGAGTGGCGCTGCCCTATTTGATCTTGTGCGGCCGGCTTTGGACGAAGCACTTTGCTCCTGGGATGTTAACCATCATAGACTGATAGTGTTAACTCTTGCTGGGGAAGGTTGTCACGCATGCCGTTTAAGCCCCCTAAGGTTTAGAATTAGACCGCAAAAGAGCCACTTGGATGACCAAATTTTAATTCGACCACTTATGAGACGCCTAGATGATCAAGATTTAATTCGACCGCTTACAGGCCGTTTGGATGATTAGGGTTTAATTTGACCGTTTACAGGCCGCTTGGATGATTAGGGTTTAATTCGACCACTTATGGGCCGCGGATGACCAGGGTTTAATTCAACCGCTTACGGGACGCCTCGATTACCATAGTTTAATTTGACTTCTTACGAGCGGTCTACATGACTAGGATTTAATTGCGAATGAATGACAATCAGCCTGAATTAGGAGCAGTTTAGGTCGTTTATTTCGTACAACCTGCAAGCAAGCATTTATATGAAAAATAAAAAGAGAGAAAAGATATATAGCACAATGCAAGTGAAAAAGAACTTTTCTTTTATTAATGACAATATAATGTTACAAGCACACTTATGCCATACAAATGACCTACTTGGGTCCTCATTGGAAGTAGCGCTTTAGTTGGATCATGTTCCACATCCATGAGACCAACTTGTTGTACTAGGTTCGGAGTTTATATGCTCCATTCCACATGACGGTTGAGACTAGAAAATGACAGTCCCAATTTGGGAAAAGCTTATTTTGGTTGGTGGTCTTGCCTGTAACCTTTATGCTTCATAAGACCAAGTCTCCAAATTCAAATTATCGTGCTTTTACTTTCTTGTTGTAATAGCAGGTGACTTATTGTTTGTAAGATGTAGTCCACATCCTGACAGCATCACGAGCTTCCTCTAACAAGTCTAGGTGTTTCTCAAGCTTTTAGGAGTTACCAGGTGGGTCGAAGGCCTCAACCCTAAGATTTGGGAGCCCGTTCTCAACTAGAATTACCGCTTTAGTCCCGTAGTAGAGATTGAATGGTATCTCGTGAGTTGGTTCCTTTGAAGTCATCCGGTATGACCATAGGACAGAAAGCAGCTCATCGACCCAGGAGCCCCCTATGTCCTCCAACTTGGTCTTCAGACCGTAAAGTTGCGTAAGGTTGGTGACCTCCACCTGTCCATTTGCCTGGGAGTATACCACCGAAATATGGACCAATTTGATGTAGAGATTGGTGCAATATTTGATGATACTTTTTTTTTAGAATTGGGTTCCGTTGTTGGTCACGATGACCTCGAGAACACCAAATCTGCACACTATGCTTTGGCGAACGAATTCTAAGGCATTGTGCTTGATGATCTCGGCTAGTGGGGCGGCTTCAACCCATTTGGTAAAGTAGTCAATGCCCATGATGATGAACTTCTTTTGTCCAGTCACAATGGGAAATGGATTGAGAATGTCAAGCCCCCATTACGTGAAAGGCCAAGGAGCTTGGAGGGATCTCAACTCTGCAGGTGGCTGGTGGTGAAGATTACCATGAAGCTGGCAATTCTCACACTTCTTCAAGAACTCCAAAGCGTCCTTTTTCATCGTTGGCTACTAATATCCCTGGTGCATAACCTTAAACGTTAAGTTTTTGCCACCGATGTGTGATCCACATATCTCAATATGGACTCACTCAAAATGTAGTCGGCCTCCTCCGGTGTAAGACACCGCAGGTACGGAGTCGAGTAACCACGGCGATAGAGCTAACCATCAACTATGGTGTACCAGCCGGCTGTCTTTTTGAACCACTTGGTTTCATTCGTATTCTCTGGCAGTTCTCTGTCTGCCAGATATCTCCAATAATGTGTCATCCAGTTTTCAGCCTCAGAGACTTACAACGCTTCCTACTCCTCTATGCTGGGAGTGCTCAAACCCTCCCTCATGTCCCTTGAATACTACTCAAGATCGTCAACCATCGCTACTCTAGCAAGTTGGTTGGCCTTTCAGCTCTCAGTTCTAGGGATGTAGATCAGGTATAGCTAATTAAATCTTCGTATGGCATCCTTCACCTTGGCCAGGTATTTGGCCAAGAGAAGGTTGCACGCCTCAAAACTCCAGTTAATTTGGTTAACAACTAGCTCTGAGTCGCTATAAATGATTAGCCGCCTAACTGAGCACTCTTTGGCTAGCCGTTATCTGTCCAACAGGGATTCATTCTCAACAACATTGTTAGTGATCAAAAAATTTAGTTTAAGGGAGTACTTCACCTCAAACTCGTTTGAGGTCCTTAGGGCCACTCCAACGCCGCTGCCTGAATTCGTAGATGAACCATCGACGTTGAGAACCAATTTTGACTCTTTTGCGTGGTGACCCGTGTCCTTAACGGGGCACTCATTGACAATTGGGGTCGTGGTCTCGACGATGACATCCGCCAAAGCCGCCCCTTGATGGCTGGCTTGGGTCAAAATTCGATATCGAACTCTCCCAACTCGATAGCCCACTTAACCAACCATCTGAAAATGTCAAGTTTTTTAAGAATACTCTTCAGTGGTTGGTCGATTAAGACAGCCACCCGATGAGACTAGAAATATGGTCTCAGTTTGTGAGCCGAGAAGACAACTGCCAAAGTTAATTTCTCAGTGCGCAGGTAGTGTGTCTCTACGCAGGTCAACATCTTACCCACATAGTAGACCGGCTGCTGAGAGTTTGAATCCTAGCGAATAAAAATAGATTTGAGAGCCACCTCTGACACCGCCAAGTAGAGGTATAACTCTTCTCCATCCCTAGGTGACATCGGTAACGGTGGATTGGACAAGTATTGCTTTAACTCATTGAAGACTATCTGACACTCTGCAGTCCACTGGAAATCGTTTGCTTTAGTCCCTCTCAGAGTCTTAAAAAAACTGATACTTGTCCCCCAACTTTGCCAAGAAGCGAGACAATGCTGCTAGTCATCCGATTAACCTCTAGACATCCTTGATATTCCACAGCAGAGACATGTCTATGAGGATTTCGATCTTCTCTGGGTTTGTTTCGATCCCTCGCTGAGAGATGATGAAACCCAAGAACTTCCCTCAGGATACTTCGAAGATGCACTTTGAAGAATTTAACTTCATCTAGTGCACGAAGAGTACCTCGAAGGACTCAACCAGATTGCAAATATGGTCACTGATGGTCTTGCTCTTAACAAGCATGTCATCGACGTAGACCTCCATATTACGGCCAATCTGCTTCTTAAATATCTTGTTCACGAGCTTTTGATAGGTGGCACCCATGTTCTTCTGACCGAAAGGCATGACCCTATAATAATAGGTGCATTGGTCAGTCATAAACGAGGTGTGCTCCTCGTCCTCGGGGCTCATCCGAATTTGGTTGTAGCCTAAGTACGCGACTATGAAATTCAGTAACTTGTGTCCAAAATTTGAGTCCACCAACAGGTCAATTTTAGGTAAAGGAAAGCTGTCTTTTGGGCAGGCTTTGTTGACGTCGAGAAGTCAACCCACATCCATCATTTTTTATTGCTCTTCTTTACCAGGATGACATGATGGAGCCAATTCGGGTATTGAATTTCTTTGATAAAGCCAGCGTTCCGAAGCTTCTTCACTTCTTCCCGGTTGGCGATGAGTTTCTCCACGAAATGCTTCATCCGCTTTTACCTTATGGGCTTACGGTTGAGATCGAGGCCCAACTTGTGGACCATTACTCCAGCTAAAATTTCAAATATGTTAGTGGGTGTCTACACGAAGACATTGGCGTTCTATCTCAAGAACACTATCAGCTCGTCACGCAGTGGTCTGACGAGTAAGCCCTCAACCTGCACACACCTCTTCGGGTCCTCCGAATTTAGTGGTACTAGGTCGGTTGCCTCGCCGGGTTACGCCTGCTGCAAAGTTGCCTCGTCTCGACTGTCCAACTCTCCTGTAGGCTGTCTGTTGCTGCTTGGTGCGATATGAAACATGTAACATGTCTGCCTAGTCACTTGGTCACCTAACACTTCACCGATACCGCATGATATTAGTAACTTTATTTTTAAATACGGTATCAAAGTGACGACTCCAAATGTTGCTAGGCATAGCCTATCCAAGATAGTGTTGTATACGGAGGGCAGGTCGACGACTAAGAAGGTGTGTGTATAACTCGCCGTTCTAGGGTACGTGCCTAGGGTGACCTCCAACTATATCATTCCTTGGATGGCCATAGGTTTATTGTCTAAGCCGTACAATCGCCCTTTGGAAGGTTTTAACTTGTTCTTTTTTAATCCAAGTTTAAAAAAATTATCAAGATGTAGCAAATCTTTTGAGATTTCATTATCAATGAAAACTCATTTCTGTTGATAATCAATGGTACCATCTGAAACGAGTGCAGAAACAATAAGGGAATCAGCATATGGGAAAGTTACATGATTCATGTCACTATTTACTGAAGCTAATGACATTTTTTTTCATCTAGTTTGTCGTTCCTTGTGATCTACTTGGGTATTGGCTAGTCAGGTCGTGATTATGTTGACCACGCCAACCACGATCCGGTTCCGTGGTTGGGATGAATTTGGTCCTTCCCCGTCTAAGGTGCGAGAACTTTGCCCAAGGTTCTTGATGAACCTCGTGAGATGGCCCTTCCGGATGAGCTCCTCAATCTCCCACTGGATCGTATTACAATCCTCCATGGTATGTCCCGGAGATCAATGGAAATCACAGTACTACCTGGATTTTCTCCTTTTGCGTTCTTCAGCAGTTTTGGCCATCTGTGGAATTTTTCACCATGGACTAAATGAGAACGTTGGCCCGTATGTCGTTGAGAGGAATCAGGTTGATCGTTCTGTATTCTTTAGGTCCACTACTCAAGTCATGTACTCTTCTGGCAGGGATTGCCGTCACCACCGTTCTTTCTCTTTTCATCGGCTAGGAAAGAGTGAGGCTAGTCGGTTCTCTTGGGATGCTTTGCCTCGTTAGTCTCCTCGATAGCTACGTAGGCCCTAGTGATAGACTCCGCTTCTTAGAAGGTATGTGATTTCTTATGGGCCAGGTGCTTGAAGAAGTTTCTATGCGTCAAGGTTGAGATGAAACTGTCAAATTTTATCTCCTCTATGAGCCTGAAAATCCTTCTGGCCTCCACTGCAAAACGCTCCAAGAACTTCCTTGAATTTTCTCCCTACCTCTATTTGATGTGAGAAAGATGTCATGACTACTTCTCTTCCGAGCAACTAGAAGCGTACTCGGCCAAGAAGAAGTCAGTGAGCTCTCAGAAGTTTTGAATTGAGTTTGATGGGAGCCGATGGAATCGGATCCGAGCGTCTCCCTTTATTGTGAGCGAAAAGTATCGGCAAATTACCGAATCCTCCCGGCCCTAGAGACTCATCATCCATAGGATCAGCGCTGCCATCATAAGAATCCAGTATCGGCATATTAAATTTAGCAGGCAATGGGCGGTTCAAGATCTCAACAGTGAAGGGAGATCTCTCTAGATCTGTGGCGTGTTCGTTGTCATCCTTAAACACATGATTCCTGATCTTCTCAACTTTTGCCTCCACTCGGGAGGCGTTCCCAGATCTCTTGGAGTTGAGATAAATCCTCAATTCCATTCTTTTGACAATGCGACGTGTAGCTAGCCGGCTACTGCCGCTAACAGATCGTTCGTTCCGGGAGGCTCCCTCCTGAGCCTGAGGCCTTGGCTCATCCTGAGTATATCTGAGGTTCCTCCTTTCTGGACTCTTATCCGGAGTCCTATGGCCCAAGCGCCCTTTCAGACATGGACGGCTTTGGGTGTTGGAGGCCTTCAAAGTATAAGAGTTGGCCAGCCTCGTGGCTTTCTTGGTCAGCCTCGTGACTTTCTTGGTTGGCTTCTTCTTCCTCTAACCTTCTCTCCTGGAAGCCTGGGCAGGAGCTGTAGAGGGCAAAGCCCCCTACTTCTTCTTGCCTTGGTGGGTGTAAAGTATCATGAGTATTTTGTTCATATTACTCATCTGCTCCACCGGATTTTTCAGAAATGGCACGGGTGCCCCTCCAACTAGGTAACTAGTAGAGTGGTTCTGGTCAGGAGAAGTAGCATCTCTAACAGGAGCGCTAGCTTGGGTTCTGGTGTTCACCATCCCCTTGACAGTATTGACTTTTTAGAGAAAAGTGTTTGGAGAGATAAAAGAGGTTAACTTTTTGTTAGCTTCCCACAAACGGTGCCAATAATACATCCTAGATCCAAGCTTGAATAAATTCAGGTCAAGTAGTCCATCGGATTTCAGTCTCCATTTATTTAGTTTTGGGTCCTGCACACCACAGTTTCAAACAAGAGGTTAGGTGACGGCGAAATTTGATCCTATCAAAAATACTATGATACTCAAGTCAGTAATTAACCTTCTGAAATAAGAAGGTGGGTATAGTGACACAGTATGAATGCTGATGAGTGTTTGTGTAGGTGAAAACGTACTCATGGGATGAGTGACTTATGGAGTAGTTCGTGAGGAGTAGAGCTTCTTAATCCTAAGTTCGCTGGAAACTGATAGTTGAGGGATAGAGCGCTTGAAGACTCGAGAGTGTTAGAGAACTTCTGAGAGTGTGATATTGCATGAAGGCTTTTTACCGACGTTTGAGGGCGTATTCGAGAATGTGCCTTTGAAGGGAGCCTCCATGACCTTTTATAACCATAACCCTGGGCTGCCTTCCTTACGTAAAATGGTTGGATGCCCATACTCTGCTATGAATTATTACCTTCCTTAGCACAGGCATGACCACCTTTCTAACTGTAACGGTCTAAGAGATTAATTTTCTTCCTTCTATATTTTGTAACTATTAGGATTTCCAACAGATAGCACAAATTCTAGTGCCTTCCTCTCATGATGTGCACTGATTATGGAGGTGACCGTTATAGTAAAACTTGCCTTCTTAGATATGTAAAAAATTAGGACAAATAATTGTTGTGACTCTAAGATGGACATGTGGACCAATTAGTGCTTAGGTCGCGTGCGTCCTGGATCCCAACCGGTCTACTAGCCACCTCTTTGGTCAACGGAAGCGTTGATCATTCTAGACTTTAATGAGCTGTCTTGCTCGTAGACCTCCACCGGCCCACTTGCTCTTCATCCCATCAACGATAGCGTTGACCGCCCAAACGGAATTAGGCCATTGTGGATTTGGGTCGTTTTCTCCTTTGTGAGCCAGCCTGTTTCTGGCGTCCCTATCAATAATAATTTGAGAATAGTTCTCTCTATAAAGAATATCATTCCATCGATTTTGTACTATATCAAAATATATTTTAGAAAAGAATTAGAAGATGAGGATATCAATTTTTATTTTTTTGAGACAAAAATAAATTTGATGGGTAGTCCCATAGTGGACTGGCCCAGGAAGAAGGAACGGCCCAAATCCACAAAGGCCCACGCATTGGCCTGGACGGTCAACGTGAACCGTTGACCAGACGAAAGGCCAATGAAACCAACATAAGGACAAACAACTGGCACCAGATACGGTCAACATTTCTGTTGACCAACATCGCTATAACAGGCCTCCCCTTAAATATGTCTTACATGGGCGAGGCCCAATTTGACTTGCAGCAACTTTCTTCCCTAATTTCACGCTCCCCTAGAAGGTAACCTTCACAACAACGATCACCAGCAGATTCAGTGTTTACCCCATGAGAAAAGTACCAGATTATCTCCACTGTTTGCTGTAAAACCCTAGCTGTTGCAAAGTACAGAAGGAATGAAAACCTCCCAAGGAGCCGTTACCGCCATTAATTCCAGCGCCACGAATGGAAGCTATTCCAGCAGAGCACTGAAATCCCGCCCTCCTTCCTAAGGAAGGATTCTCAACCTCTTGACTATAAGAAGGCCATGGAGTCAAAACTCGAGGCATACCTTCTGAAAGAGGACAAATTCACGCATACTTATTCGAATCGCTCCGACATTAACATTCCTTTTTCCAGAAGAATCCCGAAGAGTTAGCCAGACGTCCTCTCAAGCTCTCACGCTTTTAGGACGCCGATACTCTCGGTACTTTCTGTCACCACGGTCCCCGAAAACTCAAAGTCAGGAATCAACGCTCATCATGAGTGGTATTAGCCTCCCCAGCGAGATCCAAATCAACCCCACAAACACTCTCTACTTCTCACCTTCGTTACATCATTTCTTCTACCTTCTCGATCCTTGGAAGACTATTTACTGACTTGAGTGTCGGAGTATTTTCGGTGGATAACATCCCGTCGGCACCTGACCTTTCATTTGTCTTAGTGGTATATAGAACTCAGACTCGGTGGATAGAGCCGAATTCAAAGATCGACGCAATCCGAACCCGTTTGAAATTTTGTTTCAGGACGCATCAAAATTGATAGATTGATTTTAGAGGTTATTTTTATAAATTAAAGATTTCATATTTATGAATCTAATTGTATCAATTTATATTACTTATAATAATTTAGTGAAGAACATAACGATAAAGATCTTACAAATTGAAATTAAAATATAACTGAGAAGTTCTTTCAATACAATTTTAGGAATTATTATAATTCAAAAACATAAATATGAACAGAAAAGCTAGATGTTAATCATCATTCAATCACCATATATAAATAAACATAATAATTCAATTATTATAAAATAAATAGCATAAGATTTGATGGTGAATAAAAACTCAAGAACAACATGTTCTTAAAAAAATTCTCTAAATTATTATTTATCAAATTAAAAAATCTACTATAATGAGTAGAATTAATTTAAAAACCAACCACTAGACCTGCTACGCCCTACCCTAGTTAATTAACAATGAACACTGACTATCTAATCCGCACCTTATATTTACAACACATCAGCTACCTAAGCACTTCTAAATTATTTTGATAAATTTTCAAATTATAAGCTTTTCAAAAAACTCCGATGCTCTAACAACTCAAATTATAAAGCACCATTTTTTAACTTGAGAGAACAGTCGACTAACTCACAAAAAATATGACTTCAAATTGAGGAGAGAAATACAGTACAAACAAACTTGATGCGTCCCAAGATTCAAATTGTTATATGAATTATGAAATTATTTGATCTTTCACTGCATGTCGAATTGGAGTGAGTCTGATCTCTATCCTTATTAATATGAATCCTACGCACTACAAATAACGAATAAGAGATCAGATTATTGGCAAGACTCACTCTACAATTTATTCTCCGACACTTAAATAAGAAATCTTTTCAGAAAAATAGAAAGACAAAATAATGTAAGAGAACACGTATATGGGGGATGTGAGAGAAGGATTGGGCTCCTATAGTGCGCTTGACGGGGAGCGACTTTGAGAAAATTGGAGGGCAAGGCTCCAATGTGTTACATTCCGTGAGCGGCTTACTAAGATACACTCGATAGAGAGCAGCTTAAAAATGAGGAGAAAAAGTTATGTTCGGGAAAGAGAGTTTGGTTCTTTCTTAACTCTTATATCTCGCTCGATAGTTGATTCAATCGAAGGTTGATTGATCCCTCTTTCCTGTAAAGGTGAAGGATATTTATAATGTTTCGTGAAGACGGTTTTGGCGCGAAAGCTCATGACAAATATCTCGTCAGGATTTGCCCGCCTGTCCTAACAATAATCATGGCCATTGTGTCAGTTGTCACCTTACAATAATGATGTGACTGCTGCCAGTTGTGGCCGACATTAGATAGGCTATTCCGGCATGGATTAGCTGAAATTGTTTCAATAGGCGAGTGAGGTAGCTCTTCAAGGTTGGCTTAGATCACTATTGGCTGATTGTTGCTGCGCCGACGTTTTCTACACTATTAGACTATCGCTATTGAGAGAGGACTGACCTAGGCCTTGATTGGCTGAGTTGTAAAGACTGTCTGTTGGTCTTGACCTGCCATTCTCCCTTGAGCCTACTTACAGTGGATGGGCTAGTTGGGCAGCCTCCTAAACCTCATTTTGTATTGAGTTTTGCTAGCAAGTGGACTAGCTATTAGACTGACCCGTATCATGACTAGATTCATCAAAACTAATTATGATTTAAAATATGTTGATGTTAATCAAAATTAGAGAGTTATTTTTTTCTTAATTTAAAATATTTATTTTTAATTAAATAATTATTTTTTAATTTTTTTAAAAAAATAATTAAATTATAATTATTTATTTAAAAATAAATAATTTAAATTTTAAAAAATTAATTTAATCTTTTCAAAGAGATAAAACTATACTTAATCTATACTTATACTTTGATTCTCTCCCCCCGACATTTTCCTATCACATCCACTATCCGTCATAATACTTGCGGATAAGACTGGCCGAAATCACGCACGATAGAATCTAAATAGATTAATAAGATCCCCTGTCCAAACCCGGGTTCTGGAAAAGAAAGACCGCCGAAACCGGTCGGGCCGGATGGCCCACAACGTCACGGCTCGGCATCCGCCCACGGTTCCAGCAATGCGAAGAATACCACTTTACCAGAAACCAGTAAGAGGTTTTGGAGCGGCGGAAAGCGGTTTCGTTCGTTCCCACGGAATTTTGTAGACCTCCCCGCTTCCTTAAAACCAGGAGCTGCCGGGATGGAGTGGGGTCCACCACTACACCCACTTCCACGCAGTGCGGCGATTCGACCGCCGTCTGATTTTTCACGTGAACCACGCGCTTCTCTGCTGCTGCTTTTGGACGCACTTGCATGGCTGCCACGTCCGCTTGCCCTCATGCTTCGCACACGTGTCCTAACGTGGAGCCAGGGATCCTTCTGTTACTTTAAAAGTGAGCGCAATTTTCTTATTTAAATAATTAAATTAAAAGTTTTTTAATGATTAACATTTGAATATTCAAATAATAGTTTTGAAATAATTTTTAATCTATTTTTATTATAATTAAAATCAATATCAACGCGTTAATCTAAATTTTTAACGAATTCAGGTTTAACTAGTTTTCGAGTTCATGCTAACATGGGACCGGATTTTCGTGCTACGTGATTTGAATCCTATATACCATAACAAAAGACGAGAACTAAAAAAAAACGACATAATTCGTTTATCAATTTATTCTTCGATACTAAACTCAACTATTTTTCTTCTGAGACGAAGAAAGTAAAAATAGAATTTGCTAGAAATGATGTAGGAAAGAGAATTTGTGAGTTTGATTCCGAGATGTACTCGACACAGAGTGACTTTTGATTGTGGTGCGCTGTAGAGAGTGGCTTTTGGTGGTGCTCTCGTGAAAAACAGCTTTTCTTGCTACTGGGTTTGCAGAGGGTGAGTAGTGGAAAAGAGAGCGGTGTTTGATTCGTTCGAAGATTGGATTGCTTGTCCGAGCTTGAGCATTGGAGAGAGCTTATTTTTGGAGTGTGTACTCAGGATTTTTTATAACTGTCGAACATTGCCACCCTTCCTTAGGCGGCAAAACTGGCTGCCAACTGCCTAAGGAGATCCTTTTCATCCATCGAAGGGATCTAATGCCATTTAGGGCTACAATGACTAGAAGGAAGAATTCATTCTTCCTCCGTGGAGATGTCGTGTACCGTGAATACTAGGGCTTCCATTGTGGGTTAAACGCTGATTTCGGAGCTTCTATTTCAGAGGAGGTCGCCATCAAGGAAATTCTTCCACATCGCGCCCAATTAAAGCAGACAATCTATTACGTGAGGGAAAGGGTTTGTGGGCCACATCCGGCTTAGGCCATATCCGATTGTCTAAAGATCATCTCTAATTAACTGAGGCGTTGACTATTTTTTGGGCAAGCAGGCTACAATTCTTCTGGATTGATTGTTTTTTTAGGCCGGCTCATTTCAGCTATTCCAATCACTAGCCCCCCATACGAGGAATCTGAATTTTCAATCTATAACATGTTAATGATGAGATGCAACATGTAGTGTTGTCTTTTCAAGTCTTTCCTAAATTTTCTTTTTACTATTCTCGAGGTGGCTTCTTTGTTCCCCGATTATCTGCAGATTCGTCGGGTTGACGGTCATTTAGCATTTAGTGACCCACTTGTTCCCCTACGTGTTATAAATTGAGAGATTGCGGCGTTTCTTCACATCATCTCGCTCCTTAATCGGTGAAATGGTGTGAGAGCTTGACATTGCTATGAAGCTTGCAGTTTCAGCCATGGGCTCGGAGTTTAGGTCGTTCGCGCTCTCTGGTGAAGTTCTCTACATGCCCACAATCCAACTCTAACCAATAAATTTTTTTTCAAAGTGGAAAGTCCCACATTATCTAAACAAGAGAAGTCATTTGCAGATCACACTATAAAGCCAGGCACCCTTAAACTTGGAAGGACAAGCTCCAAATGGTTCGATATTTCTAGGAATGGGGCCTACCATCCAGTCAAGAGTTACTTTCCTTTCAGAAGGCCTACCCTTCATTTAGGAGTCATCTTCCATCTGGGTGTCAGGAACCCTCCGTTTCGGAATCAACAGCACTCCATCCTAGAGCCACGAGTTCTCCGTCTCGAAGTGAAGAGCTGCCCTCCTTCCAAAAAGCCTACTCTCCATTCAGGAGTTATCTTTCATCCGAGAACCTGGAGCCATCTATCTTGAAGCCAAGAGCCATTCATCCGAGAGTTAGGAGCCCTTCATTCTGGAACCAACCCTCCGTCCCGAAGTTAGAAACCCTCTATCCCGAAGTCAAGAGCCCTCCGTCTCAGAACTAGGAACCCTCCATCTCAGAACCAGGAGCCATCTGTTAGGGAGTCAAGAGCCCTCAATCTCGGAGTCATGAATCCTCCGCCTCGGAGCAAACCCCCCATCCTAGAGTTAGGAGACCTCTATTCCAGAATTAGGAGCTCTTGATCCGGTAGCCAGGAGCCCTTCGTCTCGAAACCAAGAGTTCTCGGTCTGGGAGCCAGAAACCCTTCATCTCGGAGCTACAAGTCTTTCGTCTTGGAGCCAACTCTCCATCTCGAAGTCAAGAGCTCTTCGTATTGAAACTAAGAGCCCTCCGTCCGGGAGCCAGGAATCCTCCATCTCAGAGTCACGAGTTCTTCATCCTGGAGCCAACTCTCCATTCCAAAGTCATGAGCAATTCGTCTGGGAGCCTAGAACCCTCCATTCCAGAGTTAGGAGCACACTGTCTAAGAGTCGATCTTTCGTTCTAGAGCCAGGAGCACTCTGTCCAGCAGGAGGCCAACCCTCCTTTCGAGGGCCCATCTTGAGGGTCCACCCCCCATCTAGGAGCTCAATATCGCATCTCCATGACGCTCCTTAGCCCAGCATGCTTTTGAGCTGCCCCTCTGCAATGACACCTCTAAACCACCCTTTTATGAGTGCTACTTTAAGCCGTCTTTCTACTAGGTGAACCTTTAAGATGCCCCTCCGCAGGGTACACTTCCAAGTCTCCCCTCAGTGGGCACACCTCCAAATATACCCTCAGCGAGTGCACATTCAAGACACCAATTTGTCAGGTACATCTCCAAACCGTCCCTCTGCCAGCGCACCTTTAAGTCACTCCTCAGCGGGTGCACTTCTATGCTATCCTTCAGTTGACACATCCAAACACTCAATCAACTATTATATGCATCTATACATTCATCACATCCTCCTAATATCTTTTTATTCTCTAAGAAAAATTTTTAATTTAAATATTGAAAGATATATATGGGGGAGCAATTTTTATCATTTTTTGACATTTGATTTTTAATTGTAGTGTGCAGAATCCAAATTAGGAGCTACCGTCCCAGACCCGCTTCAATTCGACTCGAAGTGGGAGATCACGTGAATTTTTGGCCCCAACAGTAACCTAAATCTAGTGACGCATCAAATATATATTAATATTAAATATAAAAATATAATTATTTTTAATATTTTTATTATTAAATTTAAATTTTATAGTCAAAATAGAACAAAGTTAGATTTTATTTTTCTAAAAGAATTAAATTATCAAATTTTTATGTTCCCGTGTTCATTTATTTTTTATAAATTATTTATTATTAAAAAAAAACTAATTATGGCTATTGAACCAAAATATTTAATTTATATGCAGAAATTTCAAATAAATAAATCATACTTCCCCGATACCGTCTATTAAACATTTCTAGCTTACAAGGCTTTTGATTAAATGTTTACTATATTTTAAAATAAATAAAAAAATAATGATAAATTAAATCAAAGGAGTTCTTATAATTTTTTTATTTAATATGTGATGCGTACCTGGATCCGACTTCGAACAGATTCGGATTCTTCTGGGTGGTTCGACCCGACTCCATTCTCTGAGTACGAATCCTGCACACCACTAAAACGAACAAGAGGTCAGCGTTATCGGCGGAAAGTTATCCCACCGAAAAAACTCCGACACTCAAGTCAGTAAGGCAGTCTTTGAAGAAAGAAACTGAAAAGAGAGTGAAAGAGAGAGAG
>JAOVVI020004197.1:0-10681 GCA_028571085.2 Nepenthes alata | reverse complement strand
AGGCCCATTACTCAGCCGGTCAACTATCCGTTGACCGTCATCTGCTTTCACCCAATCAACCTCCCCATTGACCATCTTCTGCTGTCCGTCTCTCATCTAACAGTACTCCTACAACCCTCAGATGGTCAATCTCTAGTTGACTGGATTCGGCTGCGTCTCTCAGTCGGTCAACTCTGTTGACCGACATATTGCCTTTCAGTCGGTCAACCTCCATTGATCATCTTCAGCATTCCTCCGGACTTCCACCAAATGAACTCCGTTATTTGTTCTCCGAAAATCCTTCGATGACAAACCTGTTTGTTAGGTTACTCATAAGGGAGTGACGAGATCTAATAAACTTCCCATCATGACCCAGTGGGGAACACCTTCGCCTTTACCCGACAACCGTCATTGCCTGGCTTCGGGCCGCTTCTCCTCAACTGGGAATCCGGCGTTGGCCTCCGCAGAATGATACCTTCTTTTGCCCTACTTAACATGGAGTACTCGAACTCCCCTTCAGTTTCTTCCCCGCGATCGAATCATTCTTCATTGCCTTCGCCACCTCAGCTCCACCGTTGGCCCTACTGGCTCCGCCATTGGCCTTGTTGGTTTCGCCCTTGGCCCTACTCAATTCCGCCATTGGCCCTCTGCCGTTGGCCCTACTGGTTCCACCATTGGCCCTACATAGCTCCGCCCTTTGCCCTATATAGCTCCGCTGTGCTGTTTACCATTTCATCCAATTTCACACTAAATGATAAACTTCTCCACGATGACACTAGATATACTTTGACCACTGCAGACCTCGACAACTTCACTTTTACGGCACTTCACTCGGCAACTTTCCTTTACAACACTTCACTCCACTCTGACAGTAGGTCAGCACCTCCCCAGATAGCCCTTTTCGGTCAAAACCTCCCTAGGTAGCGCTTTTCGGTCAGCACCCTCCGCAAGCAGCCCTTTTCAGGCTTGGGCCGATCTTAACTATCTCTGATATCACTTATTGGGGTTCGACACCGGAATCCACCGATTTAGTAGTAGTGAAAAATCCAAACCCCCTGTCATCATCAACCACTATTTAGTACGAATAAGGAACACAATAATTGAACAACATTTTTTACGTGAAAATTCCTTCGCATATCAAAAGGAAAAAATCACGGGATATAAAGTTCACAACAAGTCCACTATGTAAAATGGTTACAAAAACCTAGAAATAGAATACAATAACCACCCTTACTACACAAGTCCTAGAGGTGAAAACCGAATAACAGAGCACGAAAATATAAAGTCCTTACACTTTGTGTTTCACTCACTATTCTTTCTTTCTTCAACTCTTTTTCTCCTCACTGTGGTGCTCTCTGCTCTCTCATTTTATAAGTATTGGTAAAATGGTAACCATCGTTTCACCACCGCACTCATGCGGTCCCCCGCACTCATGTGGTAGTGCACAGCGCCCCTGGTGTTATCTCCCACACCAGCCCGGTGTAACCCGCACCCTGGGTGTTTTCACACACCCACACACTTGGTGGTTTTTCACTCCTTCTGATATCGTTTCATACACTTCTAAAACTCATGGTGTTATTATATAGACGTACTGGCTCGACCTAATCCCATCTGCCCAACTGGTCATCTTGTAGATAATTGGTGTCACGTTTTCACCAATTCCCGAGCCGCATGGTCTGCACTATGTAGACACATGCTCTGTAACCCAACTGCTAACCTGTCGATAAATCCTGAAAATATATCTGTCCGCTACTAGTTGTCACTTTCCACAGTCTACTAGGCCCATTACTCAGCCGATTAACTCTCCATTGACAGCCCTCTATTTTCATTCGGTCAACCTCTCCGTTGACCGACTTCTGCTATTAGTCAGTCATCCAGTAGTACTCCTATAGCTCTCAGATGGTCAACCTCCTGTTGATTGGATTCAACTACCCCTCTCAGTCGGTCAACTCTGTTGTCGACATATTGCATTTCAGCTGGTCAACCTCTATTGACCGTCTTCAACATTCATCCAGACTTCCAAGAAATGAATTCCGTCATTTACTTTCCGAAAATCTTCCAATGAAAAACCAGTTTGTTAGGTTACCCATAAGGAGTGACCAGATCTAACAGCTGAATATCTAGTACGAGCGAAAGCAGACCCCGAATTTCATACTTATTGACTTAGATCCTACACGTCACAACAGAAGATAAGATGTAAAAAAAATGACAAAATTCGCTCCATAATTTATCCTCCAACGATTAAGTCAACAACCATTCTTCCGATATGAAGAATGTAGAAATAGAATTTATAGGAAATGATGCGGGGAAGGGGGATTTATCAGTTTGACTCGGAGGTGGCACTCGACGTGGAGTGAGATTTCGTGGTAGTGCGCCCGTTGAGAATGACTTTTTAGAACACTATGTCGACAAAAACTGAGCGATTGGAATGGAGAATAGCGCTTGCGGGCTCATTTCAGTGGGGTCAGTAGCGTTAGTTTAAGTACTTGATAGAGCATGCTTGCAAAATTTGTCGCAAGGGCCTCTTATAACATTGGGCCGCCTCAGCTTTACTTGGACGGTCAGAATAGCTGCCAACTGCCTGGAGTAGATTCGGCTGGACAACGTAAAGGTTGTAGGTACCAATTTAGGCAACCGTGATTAGTTGATGGGACTCCTTTATTTCTTGGGGAGATGCTGCATACGGCAGATGTTGGGATTTTTATTGTGCAAGATGCGCTGAATTGAAATCTTTCTTTCTAGGGAAGATCATGACCTAAAAAAATACTCAAGAGCTTACTCAATTAAAACAGGTGAATTATCATGCATCCAATTTATTGTGGGATGGCTACCGGCTAGTAAAATCGTTGATTGTTCTCTGGGCCATTGGGTCATATTTCTTCGTGATGTCATGTCTTCTGGGTTAGTCCATTTTTAATGTCCCACTGATAATGTCAATATTTTAAAATTAATTTTCTAAATTTAGATAAGTAAAAATCTGCTCACCTTTAATAATGGGGGACTACTATTAAGTACGATGATATAGAAAAACAATATAATTAAGCCAGAAGCATATCTATTATAATAAATAATATATATGTTATTAATTAATTTAAATAAATATTTAAATTTATCTATCAAATATTTAATTTTATCTTTTGCTTGATATAAATAAATAGAACACTGCTCCACACTCCCCCATAATAATAATAATAATAATAATATTATTATTATTATTATTAAATAAATAAATAAAAGAAAACACTAACAGTGGGGTGAGAGGGGGGGGGGAGGTTGGTTATTAAATGTTCCACAACGGCTCTGGCGGTTTCCATTAAATTCACCTCCGGCCGAGTGAGATCAGCACCTCCGTCTATAAAGTCGAACGCCCGCTTGAGCTTAAAACCCCATTTTTCTCCTCTCGAAACAATCGCTGAAATCTTCTCTCGCATAAGTTTCCCCCGCCAAATAAATAAGCCGCGCCATGGCCGATGGTGTAGAGAAGAAGCAAGGAGGAATTAGGGTTAAGGTGGCCAACAGAAGCCACGTTCAAGCGAGAAAGAAGTTGGGAAGAAGAGAATGCCCGTTAGTGACGTTCGATTTGCCGTATTTGGCGTTCTACTACAACCAGAAGCTGCTCATTTACAGGTGCGATGAATCGTACGGAGAAATGGTGGCGAAGTTGAAGGACGGATTGAGCTATGCGCTGGAGGAATTTTATCCGTTGGCCGGAAAGTTGGGGAAGGATGAGGACGGGGCTTTTAAGGTGGAGTACGATGATGAGATCGACGGCGTCGAGGTGCTGGAAGCCGGCGCTGACGATTGCGGCGAGGTGGTCGGCGTCGATGATTTGATTGAGAAACAGGATATGAGCTTCTTGCAGGAACTGGTGCCGTACAATGGAGTTTTGAATTTGGAAGGTCTACATAGGCCTCTCCTGGCTGTGCAGGTACGCAATCCCCCCCCCTTCAACTTTCTTTCCTGTATATTTTCCAATATTTATTAATTTATTTATTTTTATATAAATCCATTAAATACGGCTGGGATATTCTAAGTTGAGAGTCATTTTACCCTCTCAACTTTTAGAATTTAGAATTTAAAATTAAATAAATAAATAATTTAAATAATTATTTAATTATAATTATTTATCTATTTAATTTTTAATCATTTTTATAAATGACCATATGACGTCACAAATTTTTTGGTCATTTTTACTCTGCCTCTTTGATTAATTTAATCTTAGCCTGTGGGGCTTAGCCAAAAAATAAATTGACTTTTTGATGGACTAATTGTTGGGGAAAATATGAAAATATACATATTTTTTTATTTTAAAAAAATCATTTTAACCTCAATATCTTTTATTAGTAATAATTTTATTTGGGTAAAAATTATTATTGCATTTTGGGTAATGATTTTTATTAGTAATAAAAATTTAATGGTATAGATTAAAGGATATAAAATAATTATACATAATATTTTTATAAACTAATAATAAAAATAAATAATAAAAAATAATTATTTAGATAATTTTTTTTAAACTTTAAATTTTACCTGTTAAAACTTTTTAACTAACAATGATATAAGATGAACTGTCTCTATCCTTCTAAAAGATCCCACATAGCCGTACAGTTTTGGGCTGTTCCGCGGCATAGCTACTGTGCACCGGCCCCGCCGTTGGATTAAATCTAACGGCCAGAGTTTCCCCTCCCTTTTTATTTCTTTTTTCTTTTTATCCCTCCTTTTTTAATTTTTTAAATTTGTTTTATGTTATATTTTTTATTTTTATATTATTATTTTATCAATTTATAAAATATAAGTATAAATATTTAATAAATAATAAAATTTCTGATTTAATTTATAAATAAATTTATTTATTTATATAATTTTATATAAATCTATATTTTATTTTATTAGAATAATTAAAAAAATATATAAATAATAAATATATAAAAAATAAAAGTTAAATAAATTAAAATAAAAAAAAAAAATAAAACAATTATTAAATATTGGGAAGGTTTCACAATTATTAAACTTATGTCACTGATCCACTTACACTTATAGCTTCTAGAGACTTCTATAAGGGCACGTGCTAGGCACGTCCTTTGGACCTGCTCTGTATATTGATTTGGTAAAGAGAAATAATACCTGATCACTCATATAATATTATTTAGTCATCAAATTTGATTCGACCCGATCAAATCTGACCGTCCAACTGATCCAATTTGATCTGATTTGATTAATTCAAAATTTTATATAATTTAATCAAGATATAAAAATATTATTAATGAATATAAATGTAAAATTAGACTCAATTAGTCCCGGGTAAAAGTGTCTAATTTTAGTTTGACTTGGATTATAAATTTTTTTATAAATATATTTTTATTTTAATTAAATATCAAGTTTTAAAAAATATTTTGATATATTATATTTTTTTTGTGTAATTAATGATATTTTTTATGGAAGTATACATTTGCTATTATTTTATTTTAAATATTAAAATATGATATATTTTTGAATATTTTTACGTAAATATAAAATTATTAAATAAATATACTGAAACGAAAATAATGTCATATCTAAACATGATTTATATCCTGCATGAATTTGATTTTAATTATGTCTAAATTTGATATCAAGTTTAATATTTTTATCTATATTATTGTACTTTTATAAAGAAAAAAAAATAAATATCACATTAAATTATGTGGCTAAATAATTTTCTAGAGGTAACCATGTCACATTATTTTAATTTTTGATAAAATTAAAATAATATTTATTTCCAACATAAAATTTATTTACTATTATTATTATTTTTAAAAAAACTATATTTATTCCCGACATAAAATTTGAAACAACATTATTGTAAAAAGAAAATAAAAAATTTATTTTTTTAAGAAATAAATTTTGTTCTACACATTTTATATTTATTCACGACTTTCAAGCTTATTTTTTTTTATCAATATTCTATATTTTATATTATAACAAGCGTAAGATTTCGGTAAAGTAGATGGGCCATAGGGAATACCGGCACTTCTCTGTCAAGGCAATTGGATTAAAATTTAATAATTAAAATATAAAAATAAAAATATATAAAATTATTATATTTTACAATTTTTTGTAATATTAAAATTTACTTAATATTAAATTTAATAATTTAAAAAAATAATTAAATATAACTATTTAAAAATTATTATTTGATATTTAAATTTTATCCAGTTAAATTTTTTAAATTTGACAACTCAGATAAAAAAATAAAATTTTACTAAAAAAAAATTCCAAACATATGTCGTGGACTATGCCATTTCAGGGACTGAGTTTTTAGCAGGCACTTGCGAATGATAATTGGCAGAAATTCTTCTTCGGACGTACAATAACAACAATGCGTATTCTTTTGTGGGACCCCAACTGTCTGGGAGTTTAAAAAAATAATAAAAAAACATTTTTCTGTGGGCCCTTTATGGGCTGGATCGCAGCGTAATATGCATCTCCACAAGGGCCCACATGTTTTTTTCCTAAATCGAATTAAGATGGTGGTAATTCAATTTGGGCCGAGATATTTTAGTTGGTTTAATGGGCCGCCAACATTAACTCGGCCTTTTGGGGACAGCTCACCAAGCTGAGGGATGGGCTGGCGATCGGCTGCGCCTTCAATCACGCTGTTCTAGACGGGACCTCCACGTGGCACTTCATGACCTCATGGGCCGAGATCTGCAGCGGGCCCCGCGCCACCGTGTCCGTCCCACCGTTCCACGACCGCACCAAGGTCCGCAACACGCGCGTGAAGCTCAACCTCTCCGTCCCTTCCCAAGCGCAGCACGACGGGACCGCCGACGCCAACGGCACACACGCCTCCAACGGCACACACGCCTCCAACGGCGTCTCTGAGCCGATGCTCAGGGAGAGGGTGTTCCGTTTCTCGGAGTCAGCGATAGAAAATATCAAATCGAAGCTCAACTCTCAGCTCTCCGACGGGGTAAAGCCGTTCTCCACCTTTCAGTCTCTCTCCGTCCACATCTGGCTCGCCGTCACCACCGCGCGGCAGCTCAAGCCGGAGGACCCCACGGTCTTTACTATCTTCGCCGATTGTCGGAAGCGCGTCGATCCGCCGATGCCGGATAGCTACTTCGGGAACCTGATCCAGGCGATCTTCACCGTCACCGCCGCAGGATTGCTGCTGGCCAATCCGCCGGAGTTCGGCGCCGGGATGATCCAGAAGGCCATCGAGGCCCACGATGCTAAGGCGATCGACAAGCGCAACGACGACTGGGAGCGGAATCCGGTCATCTTCCAGTACAAGGACGCCGGTGTTAACTGCGTGGCGGTCGGGAGCTCGCCGAGGTTTAAGGTTTACGACGTCGATTTCGGCTGGGGGAAGCCGGAGAGCGTTAGGAGCGGCCTGAACAACAAGTTTGACGGAATGGTGTATTTGTATCCGGGAAAGACCGGAGGGAAGAGCATTGATGCGGAGATTAGCTTGGAAGGGAAAGCTATGGAGAATTTAGAGAAAGATCACGATTTTCTAATGGAGGCGGAGGCGGCGGCGACGGCACAGAAACTGTAGGAAACGGTTCGCTGAATTTGGACATGGGGGGAAAGACCTATTGTTCTGCGTCTTTTTTCTTTTTCTTTTTCTCGAATGACTATTGTTCGCTTGCTAAGGTAAATTACCTGTCTAAGGGGTTCTAAGCGTGTAATTTTTATTTAACAAGAAAAAATAATTCTACTAGTTTTTTTATTTTTTTATTAGGTGTATGTATCTTTATTATTATTCACATTAATCTTTACTGGTTATTTAATTGATGGTAATGTGAAGGCGAACACTATTAATATTAGTTCAGTTTAAATTTCTAAATGAAAATCAAATTAAAATTATAATTTACATAAAAAAAATTAAACCGTATTTAAATCAATCATATATCAAATCGTTATTGATAGTTTAATTTTGCTTAATTTGGATGGCTCATAATTTTTTTTTATTCACTCCTATTACTTGTATAGAGAAAATAATTTCTCATCTATTGTATTATTTTCTTTTACTTTTAATCATATATCAAAATGATGTGTGGGAGTAATTAAAGTAATTATTTAAAAATCTTTTTTTTTAAAATAAAAGCATCTTATAAATTTAATTATTCTATCATAATATGACCAAATAAACTTAGGATATGATAAAATTATTAACCTCATGTTATGTGTTTATGTAATTAATATGTTTTTTTTCAACTTACATCTTACTATGTCCAAGATTTTGAATTACAGTCTCAATCAATGACATATTTTTTTTGGTAAGTAATTAACAATTTCATAAATTTTAAAAATGTACAAAATCTTATTCTATCTCAAAGTGTTTTGCTGACTCAGAGATAGAATAAAGTTGCTAGGGCATACCTCGAGCACACTATACAGGAATCATAAAAATAATAGAAAACATACATGAACCAAATCTCCAGAACATCTTTACCCCTCCCAAGCCGAAGACAAAGTCATCAATAATACCAAAGTAGTACGTCCACCAGACAAACCTGTATAAAAGCCCATCTCATCGACATGGCTAGCTACCAGTCGAAACACTATGTCGGACCTGTCTCGAAATCGATGTAAATAGGCCCATCCCATCGGCATGCCCATCTACCAGTCGAATCACCTTGCCAGACTTGTCTCGGAACCGCTGAACCGATCATGCAACAAATAGGCTAACGAAGGTAGATAAACCTGTCCAAAATAGTAGCGAGATGTAGAGAAGCCATCCCAAAAACCTGCAGAGACCATAACCTACTTTTTTTTGTTCCCTCCCTTATGGTTTTATCTTTATATATCTTTCATTATACTCAATATTTATATCAATATATTCTATTGATATATATATATTAGCAATATTAAAACACAATGATCTTACATAAAATACTAATGTGACCTAAAGTTTAATAAATCTCTCTACATAGGATTCACACCTATTATGATCGTATGCGTTTTAGACCCGACAAAAATAAGAATGAGATTGAACCACCTCATGGATTACAATAGCCCTGTGCAGGCTAGAATCGACTATTTTGAATGTATCTATTAACATAAGTCAGATAAAAATATCTGACTCAGGTAATGCACATGACTCAGGTAAAAATATCAAATTTTGACATTATATCATGTTACCTCCACTTCAGATAAAAACGTGATTCGAGTTCACATTAAAATCCACGGCTATTCGATTAGCCTAATGAGGATAAAACTTGTCAACTCTTTTGGGCCCCATATGGTCCCACCTTCTGGCATGCCAGGCTAAAAGATACATGTTAAGCCATATGCTCATCTTTACTTCTTCAAGCCTTTAATGAGGGTAGGGCAACATGCCTCCCTCCTAAATGTGATAAAATTTAGAGCAATATAAATTATTCCACCAAATTATATTTACTTATAATCTATTCTTTATATGAGAGACTCTTTAAGATTTTCATTGGCCATTCTTTGGAATCCCCTCAGACTATGTATAATTCATCTGTTCATTCATATTGATAAATCTATACAAAAAATAAAATATTCATTATATATAAGGCATACATACTCTATTTTTGGCAACTTTATTAAAAAAAATAACAAATGGATAACCATATAATAAATAAATATTTATTTTTTTCTTTATAAAAAAGTACAAATCTAAATGTAAGGCTATCCAAAATATTTATTTGTTATAAAGTTGTAAATATATATTAAAAGTATTTGTATGTTTATAAAGTATAAATCTAAATGTACTTTTTAAAATTTGTACTTCAAAAGTACAAATATCTGTGAAAAAATACAAATAGCAAAATAAAGTCCCATCTCAAATATTTATAAAGAATATTACATGTAAGGCTAAATATATAAATTTTATAACTTCTGCTTTACAGATATTTATATATATAAATATATTATCTCAAAATATTTACTTAATATATAAAAAATAAATAATTCTTCTAAATTTTTGATAAAATTAAACAAAAATATAAAATAATCGATGCAAATTATGTACATATCTATATTGCACAAGATTCAGATAAAAATATAGAGTTTTAACATTATATCATGTTACCTCCCCTTCAGGTCATTCAAGTTCATATGAAAACCACCCACAACTATTGAGTTTGCCCACTGAGGATAAAACCTGACACTCTTTTGGGCCCCACATGGTCCCACCTTCTGGCATGCCAGGCTAAAAGACACAAGTTAAGCCATGTTCATCTTTACTTCTTCAAGCCTTTAATAAGTGTAGGGCAACATGCCTCCCTCCTAAATGTGATAAAATTTAGAGCAATGTAAATTGTTCCACCAAATTATATTTACTTATAATCTATTCTTTATATGTGAGACTCTTTTAAGATTTTCATCGACCATTCTTTGGAATCTCCTCAGACGATGTATAATTCATCTGTTCATTCATATTGATAGATTTACACAAAAAATAAAATATTCATTATATATGGGGCACACATGCTCTATTTTTGGCTATTTTATTAAGATTCAGGTCTAATGTGCACCCGAATGGTGGTGCACATATACTAATGTTGATATAAGAATTTATGATATAATTTTAGGATGGATTTGAAATAATTTTAACACAAGAGGTGTGCACAGAAAGAACAGAAAAAAGAGGAACACTTTTGACATCCGATTATGGTTTAATTCAAGTTCTATTTTTTGCCAAGCTCAAATATATTATTCTAATTTTGGTATTAAGATATATTATTGA
>JAOVVI020004196.1:0-17956 GCA_028571085.2 Nepenthes alata | reverse complement strand
AATATTAACAAAAAGGGAGAGAAGGGGCAGCCACGTGCGGCAGAAGAAAAGAGGAAAAAGAAAGAAAGGAAAGAGAGAGAAGGGAGGGGAAGAGAAGAAAGAGAGGAAGGGGATGGCAACGCAGGGAACTACAGCGATCGCTGATCGAAGGAATCGATGCCAAGATTAGAAGCCGACGAAGCCCTCTCCACGATTTACTCTCCATTTTGTGAGTTGGTGTGAGTGAAAGGAGGAAGACACAAGCTAAACAGAGGAGCCGCCGTCATCGCCTCCATCACCGGAAGAGGAGTAAGAAATTGAGGTAAGTAAATTCATTCTTTCTCTTTATTAATATTGATTTTGTGCATACATGTATCAATTTTGAGAAAATTGATCAAAATTTGTGGTGGATAGGTAAATAAGGCGTGGTGGAGAGAGAGAGAAAATTATCGATGGTGCTTCCCTGTACCGCCATTGTTGCCATTGCAGTCACAGAGTTGCTACCGCTGTGATCGATGCCATTGTTTGTGTCGAAATTGCCATCGATGAAGGGGAACTTAGCTCGAGATAGACAGGAGGAAGGGAAGGGAGAGAAAGGCACGTGTGGCTGTGGAGAGGGAAGCGAATGGTTCAAAAATCTCAGAGTATCCTTTTGTCAGACTTTCTTGGTATAGATTCAAGGCAAGTATCTGTAAGCATTATTCTTTATCTAATTTTGTGTCCGATGATATTTATTTAAGTTTGGAGATGTTTTTTGACATGTATGTGATTTTAATACACCACATTTGTTTATCCCGTACATACATGTGTGATTCATTGGTCGTATGGTGGTTTTGATCAAGATTGATGATTTTAGAGGATTTCTTTGACATATGAAAGTCATGGTGCAGGAGCTTGGCTGAGGAGTAGCAGTTTTGGGTTATATCGGTCTGAAATCTCATAAGATAGATGGAGGTTTCAGCCGGCAGAGAGGTAGGCGGTAGAACAGAGGTGATAAAGGGTGAGAATGAGAGATAATTGTGTGGAACTATGGTGGTCCGAGACCCAATCAGTCGATTTGTGTAGGATCGTGATGGTCTGAGGCATTGATGGGTCAGAATGTATGTGAGACCATGGTGGTCTAGGGTCCAGATGGGTTGGTATATATGTGGGACCATGGTGATCTAAGGCCCTGAAGGGTCGATACGAGATCCAGTGATAAAAGATGGCTGAGACATGCAGACCTAAAATATAATCGGGATCCAATATTAAAAGATGGCAGAGAGCTACAGGCTTAAAATGTAGCTGAGTTCATGGAGCCAATGATATGAGATGGCTAAGAGTTGTATAACTAAAATGTAGTTAGGATCCAATGATAAAAGATAGTTAAGAGTTGCAGGCCTAAAATATAGTCGGGATCTAATGATGAAAGATGGCTGAGAGCTGCAGGCCTAAAATGTAGTCGGACAAATGAAGCCGATTGTATGTGATGGCTTAGAGCTACTGGCCTAAAACATAACCCGTATGCTATACAGATTAAATTTTGATTTGTATCAGCTGTGGGTGTGCGGTGGTTTCAGTATATGTGATGAAGTTTATTAGATTTTAATTGAGTTCTCACTCTAATTTACATGTGCTATTTTATACATGTATATAATGATAATTGTTAAACTTTTGACTCATATTTTATATTTTATTCCCTTCAGAGTATAAGGTTTGAATCTCAGTTGGAACTAGATGAGATCTGACAAGGTTCCACACGATCTGGTGAGTTTGGTATCTCATTTACGATGTTTTAGAGATGATCATATTTATATTATCTAGATAGATATTCGATGAGATTTTGTATAGGTTTGATTTGTTGAGTCTTGTCTTTTGTGTTGGTCACACTCAAATTTTTAAAATTTAGTGTTTATTGTTGCAATTGTTTAGGATCTTAAATTTTATGAGCGATAATTATTCAAACCTACTTTACTTCGGGTCATGATAGATATAATCATTGATTTCCCTTCTTGTCCAATGAAAAGGAGGAAGGTAATTGTATTGGGGACACCCTTAGAGTTTATCTTGATGTTAACTACTCAAGCAACCATTTGGTAATTTCTTCAACTACTTCTATTGCTCCTAAAGTATTGAGGAAGAGTAACACCACTTTTACCAAATGTATGGTTGAGGCAAGAGCCTAGGAGGCTATTCAGCCTTGCACTTCTGTCCCATCTTTTACCTATGAGGCTTTTGGAGGGAATACTTAATTTGCATGTTGAGGAGAGGATCACATTAGTTGTGCTAGATGAGAAGTATGATTCTTTGCATCGCTCCACACATAAGAGCATGTTGGTCATTACTGCTCCTATCATTGCCAAGTATGGGATTCCCATTATTCTAGTCCTCCTTTATTTAAACTGACGGAAGAGACTTTGATAACTTATGCTATCTCCTTGGAAACGGAAAGTGTCATGGGTGATATCTACACTACAAGGCATACTAAGATTTGTGATGGATTACGTCTTAAAATGTAAAATATATCACAATCAATGGGATATGAGTCTTCCTTGTAAATACTCCAGTTCACCTATACATAAATAATTATCAACAGGATTTAAATACATCACCACGTCATCTATGACTCTGACATCAATCCAACAATATGACATTAGTTTCATGTTAACGAAAGATACCTACTGAACCAATTATATACAAATTTGCGGAAGTAATTAACATCTATAAAACTTTAACCATCTGAACATCACTTACAAAGAATACATTATTCCATAACATACATCAACACTGATATAAAACTTTACATCATTTTTCTCTTAGTTTACATCTACAGTCAACTATAGAATAACAACTAAAATACAGTATCTACTATAAAATATAGGTTAGCAAAAATGATAACTGTAAAGGTATAAACTAAATACTTTAAACTTCATTCTATATTATCAAGTATAAACTTGTATAAATCATCTGAAGGATTAGTAAAACTGTAATGAGTGAGCAAAATGCTTAGTAAGGCACAATATAAAGAAAAGATCATACAATCTTTTTACTTAAAATATAACAGTAGGAATAAAGATCATTATAAAATACAATAACTTAAAACATGGCCAGAATACTTATGCGATTCTCTTTCTGATTTCTTATCTTGTTATTTTCTTATTATTTCTTTATCATAACGTGTTTCTTATTCTTTTTTATTCTTATCTGTCAAAATATGCTGAAAACTTACTTTTCTTTAGAGATTAGAGCCAATAGGTAGTACTAGTTAAAGGAGTAATCGACCGAAACTCAAATTGTATTTTTTCTCTACACAATCAAATGCCTACCCTCTTATTCAGGACCTGGAGGTGGGCCATGTATATATTATCTCTCAGTAGACAGTGATGCAAAATGCATTGTAGTGCAGAATCAATCAATAATCTTTTACTATAATATGTTAAGGCATGTCAAAATACACTATCTGTTAATCAATGTTTGGTCCAATTTCTTATTTTCTTTATTTAGAAAAATTTCTACACTTTATTTCTGAATTCGTAGTTTTCACCATTTGGAGAATAGTTCATATTTCTTAACATAATTACAGAATTTTTTTTCTTTTTATTCTTCATATTGTCTTATACATTTTATCATCATAATAAATCTATAATATGAAATTTAACATTAAAACATATAGTAGAAAATTTAGGAAGTCCAATACATATTTAATAAATCTACAATACACAATTAAATAAATAATATTTTTAATATATACAGATAACATACAGTAATTTCAAATTGATAACTACGAAGTATAAACATGTAGAAATTATTTTAATACATCTAAATATAAAGAGAATTCTAAAATAATATACATAATTATGATACAAAAAATTAAACATAAGTTCTTACAAAATTTCTTTACAAAATCATGGAGAACTAACAAATATATATTTTTTCATACTTTTATTTCAAAATCTTACCTTAAGACGAGTATTAGAAAACAATACTCGAAAAGAATGAGAATAAAACATAATAAAGGAAAGAGAGAGATAAAAATACACTTGCCTTCATCTGATATACCAAAATTCTTAGTCCGAATATTCTAAATTTTACTTCCCTGAGCCTTCTCCCCTTTTCTCTCTCTTCTCCCCTCTCTCTCGTCCCTTCTCTCTCTGTTTTCTACCCTCTCTCTACTCCACTACTTGGGATGTGGTGGAGTCGGTCCGCGCCCGACTTTTATAAAAGATCGGTACTCGAAAGTTGGTCGAGCATGGGGCGGGGCGTGAGCTATTGGAATCCGTGTCTACTAAGGCACTTGGTGCAGTTCGGGCACCCCTGTTTTGGTTTGGGCACCTGCTCGGGGGCAGGGTGCAGTACACATCCGATTTATAATTTTTTCCTTTTTAATCTTCTTTTTTATATTCTTTGACTTCAATTTCAACTATATTAACATTTTTAATCACAATTACATATGTTACCAAATATTAATCATAATTACATAAGTGATCAAAATTGGAACCTTACAATCCCCCCCACCTTATAAAATTTCATCCTCAAACTTTATACACCTCCATTTCTACCTTCATCCTCAAAATTTATACACCTCCATTTCTACCTTCATCCTCAATTGGATAGGGAGATTCTCTCAAATTTATTCTTACGCACCCATAACAATTCTTTAACTGAAGGATTTTTTAAAAATATTATAGCCGAAGGGGTCATCTTATTCCTCAAAACTAGGTGTAATATTTCAAAATTTTTTATCTGATTTAATTGGGATTATTTAGTATTAATTTGGATAATTTAGGTGTGATAAAAATTAATTAAATATCATAAAAATTTTGGATGATATTTGGACTAGCTGGGTCGGCACCCGAAGTGCACTCGTATTATTGCCTGAGTATTGATTTGGGTTTTAAAATTTAAATAATAATAATAATAATAATAATAATAGAAAATGGGAGGGGGAAGGGGATTTGGGGGTTTTTGGCCGAGGGTTTCAGGGGAGAGGAAGAGGAGGGAGAGAGGAGAGGGCTGCACCGGGGGAGGCAACGTGCAGTGGCTAGTGCTGGCCGACGATGGTCGTGCGCAGCGGTGGCCAGTTGTCGCAGTGATGTTGAGCAACGGCGGCGCACACGGAGAGAGGGAGCCACGCAGGGAGAGACTACGAGAAGGAGGAGGGAAAAACAAAGTCTTTTGGGTTTGATTCCGACTTTAAGCTAGTTGGAGAAATCGTAAAGTGGATTGAGGCAAGTGCACCCATGCTCCCCTTTTTGCTTTTTATGCAGGATCATTTCATAACGATATTGTTCACCCGTGTCCTGAGTGGTTTCAATTTTTGATTTTTGGGATTTTTACATAAATTGAGACTAGAATATCAGTACTCATACCCTAGTGTAATTTATTTATCATTTGGCACCCGAGTGCCACTATGATTTGTTTGGTTTGATTTTGCTAAACCCTAACCTGTGCCCAAATTCAGGATTTCCCTTCTTCCCTTCGTATTATGTTAAAATGACCCCAAAATATGAATCACCGAGTTCCAATTATGCATATATATCGGTCGGGCGTCCGATCTCACAAGTATTGACTCGTTCACAACGATCGAATACTATAAATCAACACTATTACTGTTCACTCAAGAATAAATGAAAAATTTTCATACTTTCACTCTAATTAATTGTTATGAAAATATGATTAATTGCATGTGTTTAATTATAAGCTTTGAAAAAATATGAGTGTGCTCCGTGTGTGGAAGAAATGTGTTCCGGATGCTCCCAAAGTAACAATTGCCTAATGTAGTAAAGAATTCTAATCTTTCATATGTATTGTGGTATCCATGCATCCAAATTGATGTGTGAGAAGATTTAAATCTAAATGAAAGATAATAATCGGTGATGTAATTGGAGGAAAATCCATAGTGTGATTTGAGATCGAATGGTTCTCCCAAATGGAGATATTGTGGATTAAATTATGGTGGACCTTTCCTCAAATGAAAAAGAAATTATGAAACTAGGACCGTGGATTATGTTACAGAGGGTAATATCCATTAGCATGACATAGGTATCATAGTAGAAACTCAAGGATTACACTAGCCACGTATCCTGACCGCTTATTGGAACGGGTGATACTCTTGGCAAGTCTTAGGATATTACTGTGGAAGGACGAGGACTGCCTCTAGACCGCGGGATGTTAGGGTAGCATCTTTATTGGCCCTGTATGACCGAGTGATAAGGATACCGCTATGCCATGTTGTGGTCGATGGCCCCCCTCTGAGTTGAGAATAAGAGCTCACGACCTTAGATCATATGGAGTATCATGATCATTCCTCGTCATCCTGTACTTTTAGTTAGTAAGGCTTACTAACCCTGATCCGCAAAGATGAGTAATAATGTATAAATTACATTTCAAGAAAAAAAGGACAAACATGAGAAATTAATTGCACTCCAAAGTACATTCGAGCATGTTTTATTTATTTGCATCCGTATTACAATCATATGTCTCCTTTGCTTTATCGCGCTTATATTGTTACCATCTTTGATAACATTACACTTGCTAAACTATTAGCTCACCATTACTTCTCCTTATCTTTAGTTTAGCACAAGTTTGATATACCTGATGGGACAATATAAAGATTCGAAGTGGACTAGGCTTGGGATTTAGAAGACCATATCGAAGACTTATATTTTGTAGTTTGCAAGTATTATGGATAATTGTATTTATATATATTTCTATTGGGATTATTTATATATATTGTATAATGGCTGATAAGAAGATAGAATAACTTCCGTTATATTTGGATTTATTTATACTTCTGCAGATTTTTATGGTTTCTAATAGGTACTTAGTGGCATCTCTCTTGGGCTGACGTTGTGTTTAGATATACCGCATTAGAGCCACGAATTGTATGTGGCATTTGGATCTTGTGTGGTGTGTGTCCAGATTGTTGTATGTTGTTGGAACTTTAAGTTATTGGGATGTGTATGCGTGAGTTGTTGAGATGTTGTGGCATTCAGGGAGGATTTTTATATGTTGTATAGGATATTTCACATGTTTTGTATAGTTTGACGATCGTATTACAAAGGAAATTTTGCTAGATTTTCGGCAGAAAAATACGGTCCGTCACACTAGGTTCCCATGAATTCGAATCAAATCTCAACATAAGGTGAGTTCTTGTCGACTCATGACGGCTCTAACCCGCATACACAGGATCATCCACCCATTCTTGGAACATACATACATATAACATATCATAATGATCCACTAACTCGGGTCAAAACTAATCCATGGGTAATCTTGTCAATCTATTAAAAACCTTGAATAGTTTAATAATCCTTGACCTTAATCCATCATTTGCCCCCAAAGTTCAAAATTCCTTTTCTCAAAGACACCCTTAGAGATATATGGTTACACATATCACCTCAAATCTAATTTTCTCCTAATTAATAGGAAACCTCAAACCTACTAGCCTTGATCCGTAAAGATAAGTAATTATGCATAATTTACATCCCAAAGAAAAGAAAGATAGAATGTAAAAATTTCATTGTGTTCCAAAAGTATATTCGATCACGTCTTATGTTTACGCATCATCGTTATACCCGTATATCCCTCTTCTACTTTATTTTACTTATATTATTTATCGTCTTGATTATATTGTATTTGTTGAACGTTTGGCTCACCCTTACTACTTTCCTTGTCTTCAGATGAGCACAAGCATATACTTGATAGGGCGGGGTAGAGAATTAGAAGCTAGCTAGGCATGAAGATTGTGGAGGATAGCTTGGAGGCTTAGAATTTGTGATTTTGTATCTCATTTATAGAGTATTTTGTATTATTTTTGGATGGCCATGTATAATGATGATGATGATGTCCATAGTTTGTAGTTTTCGCTATCTTTTATAAATATAGTTGCTTTCGTAGGTTTATGTGGTTTAATTATGTACCTAGTAACATCTTTTCTGAGTCGACGTCATACCCGGAGTCATGACGTTGGTGCCACATGTTGTTGATTGTGGTTTTGGATCTTGTATAGTTTGTTGTGATTTCTGGATGTGCCGGAGTTGATATAGAAGGATTTTTATTATTGTACAGGATATTCTATAGGTTTTGTATTTATTTGGCGGCTGTTTTTTATCAAAACTCTGTCTAATTTTTGGTAGGAAACGTAGTCCGTCACATAAATATTCCAAGAATTTGCATCATTCAAACAAACCAAGCGAGGGGTAGTGTTTACCTATAAGCTTCTATTTTTGTCTTTTCATAGGTAATATATATTTTTTACTTAAAAGGTATTTCAAGTGCACGGGGAAAGCTTTCTGGTCTAGTTGTATACCTTATTTTGAAAAATTGTTGACATTAGGAATGGTTTTTTTCAAATAAAAGACAACTTATTTTTGTGTGTCAGTTTTTTACTAACTTCAATATTCGTTAACACTAAGTTGTCAACTTTAGTTGTTTGTTCCTTCACATTTCAATTGTAATATCAAGCAACTCTTTGCTTGTAAGCTGCCATCTGAATCTAAGCCAATTCCCTAACTTTCTCTAGAAAATCCAAGTTTTTCTAAAGAGTTGAGAATTTTAATTTGGAGAGAAATTTTTCACGTGGTAGCTTGAGGAACCTATTTCTCTTGGGATTACTGGTTTCATTCCATAGCATAAGTTAAAAGGTATTTCATGAGTGGATTCTCTTAGAGTCAGATTTTTATGCTCAACACATGGAGGGAAGTTCATCCACCATAGCACTCCCAGCCTTGTCTAGCTCAGTTTTCAAATTATTGATGCTCGTTCAGTTGGTCACTCTATTTACCCATTTGTAAGATTTAAACTTTAAGGTTTGTTTTAAAGATACTAAATTTGAATAAATTAACAAATTATTAAGGTTAATTATGGGGTTGAGTCAAAAATTAAGTATTAGATCAAAATGAGTTAGGTTTAAGTAGCACTTGATATATAATTGAGCTACACAAGTATGTTTGTAACAAAATCACCATGTTTAATGTGTACATAATGGGTATTTGTTCATATTCATTCCAGAATCTTGACATTTGATGGGAACTTGTGCATGTCATGATTTGGGTGTCACACCTGATGGTCAACTAATGGGTGTGTGAGTGCTAGTATGCTACTTAAAGTGGTTTCTAACTGATTTTACTCATTTTTATGAGTTTTTGAGAGAAGAGAGTGAAAGAGAAGAGGAGAAGAGAGAGTAGAAGAGAGGAAAAAGAATGAGAAAGTAAATTAAAGTGAAATCCAAATGATTCCAAATAAATCTTTGGTAATTTTAAGTGAAGATAAATTTATCTAATTTTTTTTCTTGTTGCAGTATCTCTCTGAAATAACTTAATATTTCTTATTCAAATATTTATACCTGTAATATTTACTTACTTTTTTTATTATACTTTGTACACATGTCAATTAATTCCCATTTCATGAAATTTTAGAAAGTTTATATTTTAAATTCATGTATGTCATGTTGGAATCTTAAAATTTTTATAAATATGTTCTTGCATGTCATTTATTCACTGATAAGTTGATAAAAACTTTAATTTTAATAAAAATGATTTAGTTTTTCAACTTTGAGAAAATATTTGTATGTTTACATTTTAGTGTAGAGTTTTTATTTTAATTAAATAAGGACTATTATAAATAATTAACAAAATATATTTAAACATATTCTAATATATTATTTTAAAACGAATGTCAAACCTAACATTTACAGGTGAGAGAAATGGCATTTGATCTCGATTATAGATTGTAATATGTAGTCAGCCCAACACAAGTCGTGAATAATAATATATTACCTATAATTATGTAAAAATAATTATAATCTGAATTTTAATATTTGACCATTATTGGTAAGAGTTTCATTGGTCATTTCTTCTTATTTGTTAAGAAGATTTTTTGGTATATTTTACATTCTTATATGTTTGAGAGATTTTTTTTGGTATATTGTACGTTCTTATATATTTATAATATTTTAGGTATATTTCATATTTTTAGACATTTGAAAGATTTTTCTACATGATATACGTTCTTATATGTTTGGAAGATTTTTATATATTTTACATTCTCAAACATTTAAATGACTTTTGCAGATTTTAAGTTTATATATGTTTGCATGAATATAGTAGGTTTTATAAGTTTGCATGAATTTTGTATGATATGCATCCATATATGTACGATTTCATTACATTTTTGATATTATCGGTATTTTGATTTTTGATCATATACATTATTCTTTATATATTCGTTTATTATATCTACATATGTAAAACATATACATGCTTTGTTGAGTATAATACTCATTCTCTCCAAATTTATACTAATTATTCAAATTAACGAGCTCGGATGTAATTGTAGGGATTTCAGACATTAAAAAGGCATTTGGAAGTAGTTTTAAAGATATTTTAACAGTATTTTAATTATTTGATTAAGAGTTTATAAATTTTGTTTTTAGAATGTTTATATTATGGTTATAGGTTGAGAGTTATATAATTTAGTACAATATTTGTATCTTATTGTTGATTGTTCTGATTTTAGAATTGAAATACCTTTTTTTACTTATGATTTTAAGTTGATAAGCAAATGAGTTATTAGAGTCACTTTTAAGTGTGACTTTTGGATCTAATGCTATATATTTATATATTATAGGAAATTTTAATAATAATTATTGTAGGATTATGTCCAGGTATTTAGATTGGGTTTAAATCGCTTGATTAAACATTTATTTATGGGTTTAAATTAGAGTTTGATTTTTATACATTTAATTTATGCTTGGATGTAATACCATTAATTTGTGGATATGAGATTGATATGTGAACCAATTAAATACCCAAACCTTTACAATATTTTGTGAACTTTTTATCCTAGAATTTGGATACCATTCTCGATGACTATAACTTTTGATATTCAAAATCTATAGATAATACTTTGGCATATGAATTCTGTTTCATTTTATTCTGTAATATTGACCAACGGTAAGGATTCTACCCATTTTATAAAATAGTCAACCAGGATGATAATAAACTTTTGTTGGCTAGTCACTAAGGGAAAGGAGGCCAGTATGTCTAGCCTACACTACGCGAATGGTCATGGAGCCTATAAGGCTTAGAGTTTTGTGTGAGACTGCTTGGGTCGTTGCCATGGATTTGACTGGCATTGCAACTTTTGACAAACTTCATGATATTTCTCTCAATGGTTGGCTAATAATAATCTTACCTTATAAATTTGAATGCCAAATTCTTTCCTCTCATATGCGTGTCACATATGTAGAGATGAGTCAACTATTGGAATCAAGCATTACATATAGGGTAATGAATAACCCTTTCTGTTTAGTAATCCATCCACCATAGTGCACCTACCAGCAATTTATGCAATCTACTTAATCCTCGTCGGATTACTCAACAACATTCCATCTTGAAGGCATTTTACATAAGGGTTCATCTAAGTTGTCTCATTCGACACTTGAAGAATTTCATCCTACTCTTCGATTTTAGGTCATTTGAGAATCTCTCATATAGCCCACGCATATTGTTTTGGACAACCTAATATTGCCCTATTGGAGACACAATCAACTTTTCAGCTATTTTTTTCTAAGGATATGGATAATTTTAAACCTGTCAAGGAAACACAAGAGAGTATGGACCTTGTGAAGATATTTGTCTAGTTTTGGATTAACAGTTTTGAAGTCAATCAATACTTGATTGACTATCAGTTTAGAATCATTATAGATGGTTAGATTTTTTATAGACATTCTTTAGCCATCTTTAGACCGATTAGCAATGTTTCATACTCAGCCATATTATTAGTTGTTTAAAACCTAAATTCAATTGAGTATTTGGTCTCAATCCTTGTAGGTGATCTCAAGATTATTCTAGCTCCACCATTAGTGTTAGAAGAGGCTTCATCTACATGGATGGTCTATTTGGGTGGTGATGTATCTAGTGTAGCTTCTAAAAATTATTTAGCAAACTCATCCGACATTAGAGTCATTGCTTCGAAAATAAAATCTGTGAGGACTTGACCCTTTTTGGTGAGTTGGCCAAAAATCTATATCGAACTCATCCAATTCAGTTGACCATTTGATTAAGTGTTTAGATATTTCTGACTTCTGTAAAATCCTTTTTGAAGGACTGATCTATCAGAACTATGGTCTTTAGGGCTTGGAAATATGGTATGGGTTTCCTCAGAACAAAAACTGAAACTAAAGCATCCTTTTTCTATATGCTTATACTGAGTCTCTAAGTTGACTAATGTTTTGCTGACATAGTACACCAATTGCTCTACTCCTAATTCTTTTCCAACCAGAATAGTACTTAGAGTTGTTTCTGAAATGATTACGTAAAGATATGAGACCCCATCCTCCTTAGGATGAGTCAACAAGGGAGGATGCGCCAAGTATTCCTTTAAGTCATCGAAGGTTTGTTGACACTCATTCATCTACTGAAAACCATTCATCCTTGATTCTCTTGGTACTTTAAAGAATGAGAATTATCTCTTAGTCGTCTTAGCTATAAATCGGGTTAGAGTTGCAAGTCTTCCAATCAGCTTTTGGATGTCTTTGATCATCTGAGGAGGCTCTATATTCATAATGGATTTAATCTTCTTTGAGTTGGCCTTTATCCTGTGCTGATATGTAATGAAATTTATTATTAGAAGCTACCATAAAGATGCACTTGATTGGGTTTAACTTTATTTAGTATATTGTGAGTATATTGAACATCTCTTCTAGATCTTTAACAAGGTTTTGGCTAAGTATACTTTTAACAAACATGTTGTCAACATATACCTCAATAATTTTTTCAATCTATTGCTCGAACATCTTGTTTATAAGCATTTGATCTGTGGCACCATCATTTTTCAAACCAAAGGATATCAATTTGTAGTAGTAAGTTTCCTAATCGGTCATGAATGATGCCATTTTTTTGTTTTCTGGATTCATCTAGAATTGATTATACCTTGAGTAGGCACCCATGGAACTCAACGTTGATGATTGGATGTCAAATCTACCAATTGGTTGATCCTTAGGAGCAAGAAAATATCTTTTGAATATGTTTGATTCAAGTATGTAAAGTCGATGTTATTGTCTATTTCATGTTACTTTTCTTTATTAGGATGATATTGGATAACCGATTTGGATAATTAACCTCCTTGATGAAGTCAGTATTGGTTAAATTTTTTCCTTCCTCTCAAATGGCTATGATTTTTTCTATAGAACATTTCCATCTTTTTTCCTTGACAAGCTTGTTCAAGAGACTAGGCCCAGGATTAACTTGTGAATATTTATCTCCATTAGAATCATTGATATGTCAGCTAGTGTTTAGGTGAAGATGTTAGCATTATTCCTCAAGAAGTCTATTAATTTTCACTTAAGACATTGATTCAGAGAAGACACAATCTGAACATATTTGTTCATATCTGTTAGATTTAAGGGATATGAAGTGGTGACTTGTTGAGTTGAGCTTGTTAGAGAAAGACCTCATCCCAAAGATTGGACTCTTCTTTTGGTTGTGGAGGAGCCGAGCATTAATCTTTGTTAAGTTACAGTTTTGTCTAATAGTTTGGTCTCTTTTAACTTCTTCAATCCCATATCTAGTTAAAAATTTTATTTTTAGATGTGAGATGAAGGTGATTGCTTCAATGTTTTCAGGCATAGTCAACCTAGTTTGGTGTTATAGATCAAAGGAAGATTTAGTGCCAAAAAAGGTAGTCAATGGGAGATCATCTTAGGATGCATTTCCATCATAACTTCTAAGTATATGATCCACTTAACCTAGATCAGTTTGTTATCCAGCCCATAAAGTGGTTTGTTTGATAGGTCCATTTAATTACTTTTTAATCCTAGATTAATGAAAGTATCAAAATAGAAAATATTTCTTAAATTTTCATTAATAATAAAGACTTTTTTTAATTGGTAATCCTTAACCCCGTCCAAAACGAGAGCATATATAATAAGAGGATCACAATATAGGGTAATTGTATGAGTCATATTGTCATTGCAAAAATTAATTACTTTTTCACTACCCCTAACTTTTGTTTCTTATTGGAGGAATGTTCATCGAGATGCTTATGAATTATTATGCTAGTAGCTCTAGTTGACCCCATGTTGATAACCCTTGCCACTACACGATTGCGTGATTACTTGGGTGGCTATTGATCATCGTTGCCAATACTTGTTACAGATAGTTTTCGAGATATCCCTTTTTTATTAGAGCCTTAATTTCCTTCTAAAATCCTCAGTTTTATCCCTCAGAGATTGATTGTAGAGGCAGTATTTCTCTTGGTTTGCCTTCTCTAGGTTGTTGACTAGTTTAGGTATAAAGTGCAAGTTTTAATTCATAATTTTGATCATGATTAATTAAATTAAGAAAAAAAAAGTTTAAGGTCAAATAAAAAATTAGGTCAAAGTTAATATTTTGACTGGATCACATTAGGTTGAGTGATAATTGATGGGCGCTTGACACGGGTGCATGTGTATTTTCAATAGAAGGGTCATACCTGAAGGACACTTGATTGACACTGGAGCGTACTTTCGGCAGATTATTCACACTTGATTTGCCCCTGAAATACCTTTGTGTGCAACTTTTGAAGCTAGTGCCTGATGCGTACTTAAGGGATACTTGTGTACTATTTGGCGACTATTTGTGTGCTTGATGTGCGCCTAACGGGTGCCCATATGCAGTCATGTTTGATTTCTGCCTGACCCACACATTGTAAGGTACTGATTTTTAAAATATGGTAATTAAACATAATTAAGTTAATATAAATAAATCAAGGTCAAATGACATGGGGGAAATTAGATTGAAAAGCTCAAAGATCCGGAATTGGCAAATCAGAAATGTTTGATTTCTGCCTGACCCACACATTGTAAGGTACTGATTTTTAAAATATGGTAATTAGACGTAATTTAGTTAATATAAATAAATCAAGGTCAAATGACATGGGGGAAATTTGATTGAAAAACTCAAAGATCCGAAATTGGCAAATCAGAAACCGACAATGTAAACTTTAAAAAGTTAAGCTGCAAATAAGAATCGAGTTTTAAATTATGATAATCGCGATCTATTAAGCTAATATAATTAAAATTAGGATCCAAGGATGTGAAATATTGGGTTAGAAAGGTCAAAACGGGTACCAGACAGCACGTGCGTGAAGCTGGCTCGCTGCAAGCCTGACCAATGCCCGACGCATGCTTGAGCCCCCTATCTAGTGCCAGTTTGACTATTTAAGCATGCTGCACGTTTATTTCCGTCATTTTCGCATGGAAAACCTAGAGAGGAGAGAGAGAGAGAGACCATGGAGAAGAGAGAGAGGAGGAGATTGAGGCTCTCAGGTTCGATTCTGACTTAGAGCTAATTAGAGAAGTTGTAGATCGGGTTAAGGCAAGTGCACATATATACTTTTCTTTCTCTCTTTACACTTTTTCCGTTTCCTTTGGGTATTTTTATTCTGATACCAGTCCATACTTTTATTTTATAATACCCATGACTTGAGAATGCATATATATTAATTTTATATATGATTTCTAAGATTTAGGTGGTATTTCATACGTGAAATGTGACGGAATGGGTCCTAATTCCCATGGGATGCTCCATCAAACAGATTCAGGATAGAAATCATAAATTTTTATCAATAAATTCTGTAAAAATTTTAGTAGAGTTCTATATAAAATTAGACAAAAACAAAAATATATAACTTGCCTATTTACATCAGTACAGAGCATACATAATATCGATACCTCAAAATCAAGACCATAATACAAAAGAAGAATCAATACAAGCACACAACTATCAATAATACCACAATTTTCTTACAACACACATTCACAGGACTACAGATGCCATTCATGGCATTAATTTCACAACCCTATCAACTATACCAAAATTCAGATAAGAGATGCTGTCTAGTACCTGTATGAAAAACCAGAAAACATATAGCGGAAGCAACTATGTAAACCTACGGAAGTATAATTTCTGTTCCATCAGAATACAAAACATATAATGGTTATTAATACAGAATTTTCTTTACAAGATTCTATGAAACATGCAGAACTATTAGATCTCCCAAAGCATTACTCCAAGGTAATCTTCAAGGCTTTACTGAAGCTCCAGGACATTTCTTGCTAATCTCTAGCTACACATGGTTCTCTAGTATCTTCTTTATATCCTTATCTAGAGGGGGGGAAATGAAACAGTGGGCGAAACCCAATAAGGTACTAAAATATGCATAACATAATGCTCTCATGCAGAACATAATATAGTAAGGCAGTTGCAGTTGTAATTTAGGAATGAATGCGATAAGCCAGTTATACGGAGACATTATCAGAACATAAATGTAGTTGAGCAGAAACACGTATGATAATCATGAGAAAAAACATAATTTCCATATAAACAGATCTCGAGAAAGCATAAGTCATACTAGGATAGAAAAACACATTAAAATCAGATCAGAAGAACAGAAGTAGTTCATAGAAATAGGAGCAAAGTATCATTCTATTTAAATAGGCAGCAGTTTCATAAAACAGTTCCAAAACCTCATTTGCTTTCGTTAGAAACTCTAGTAAAATATCCTAAGGACCCAACTAGCGTACCCTACTAGTCGAGGGGATGAATAATCGGGAATAGATTGTGTTTTCGGCACACAATCAAAGGTTAGTATCAGTGACGGTATAGGGACCGACTGTGTTTACGGCACACAAATCAAAGCCAATGGAGGATTTATGACCTCCAGGGTCGGAGGAATACCATCTTCAACAGTAAACGCTTGGAAGGGCAGACCACATATAACTCTATGGACGGAGTTATCCCCGATTACCACTGTAATGTCCTAAGGCATGCCAGAGAATCTCACATGACCGTATATCAGTCTTGGGTCCTAATTAACAGTATCAAAAATAGTTTCTTCTTATTTCATAACTGAAAACCTCTTTCAATTTTAGAAATCAATTAGATTTTCACAATAACTCCTTAATTAGTTTCAGAACATATAATAAGAGTTTATAATTTTTCATTTTTGCTTCCGAATATACAGAAACAGTTAGAAACCCTTCAGTTTTATTTCAGAATATATAGTATTAGCTTAAAACCCTTCAGTTTTACTTTAAGAATCCACAATAGTTTATCAGTATAAGTTAGTGTAAAATTTTCAGAAATAGTTTACATCAGGAGCTTTATTTTAGTACGGATTAACTTTCACACAATAGAAAATTATGGGTAAAAATCATTAAAACCCATCATTTTCGTACCTAGGGTTTGTCCAAAATTATCAGACGATAAACGAACACTTAACACATGTATTTTCATAAAGTCGATGCCAGATATTGCAGTATATACATGTAAGCATGAAATTTGTCTGATTAATTTACAGAAACATGCTTTATTTATGCAAAACTTGGAGAAACATGCATTTAGAGAATAAATATAGTTGTAGAGATATTAAAACACTGTAAAAATTATATATAACATCCGGAGTACACTTGCATGATGTGATGGACCAGATTATTTTTTTGATAAATAACCTCCGTCAATGGCAACACAAACTAAAGCCCATAATTAACCTATGGACTCTAGAGAAATTTCGATAGAGTTTCCTCTGCAACTGGACGAAAAACTAAAAGTACAACCTGCTCAAATACAACATCTACAAGCACACATCTAACAAGAGGCTTAACACAAAGCCTACAACACAACACACAAGATCACAACATCTGCCACATCATCCATGGCTCCAATACAATACTCCTATCTACCGTATTAGATCTAGAGAGATGTCATCTAAAAATAAAATAAAGCTCAAATCATCAATACAGATGCGGAAGCATAACTACATCATCAAAAACCTGCGGAAGCATAACCAAACCATAAAATAACAACAAGCCACAACCATCCCTGGGTGGTTGTTACATTCCATTACAACAATATGACCAAATTTTCAATGCACTTGATGTCCAGCTAATCTCATCAAGCAAGCCTCTCCTTGCTCTAACCAATCTGGCGCCGGCTAAGTGTTCTCATATGGAAGG